>JBCFYV010000012.1:72991992-73042536 GCA_039000515.1 Timema cristinae | reverse complement strand
CCATATCAGGAGCAGGTCATCTTTCAAGAAAATAGTTTAATGATGAAGAACTTGTAAAAGATACGCCCTCAACGGAACAGCAATCGAAAGAGCATTCATAACAGAATAGAGTACGATGGTTTTTCAAGAAAAAATTATTTAAATATCATGCACAAAACAAAGGAGAACTTCCAGAGAAATACAAGTAGAGGTTCCACGAGAAACACAAACCATGCAACTGACGACATATTGCTCAACCTGTCTGGATGGGAAATGATCACTTGACACACTAATAGGTCCCCTCAGTGGATGCTGATTACATCTAGCGTATTTTTTTGTTAGCTAACTCACAATGAGGGGGTGGCTCTATCAAAAACATGGCCATAAAACGAGCAGCCACCTAGTTGCAATAGTAAAGACAAGATCCGCCGGTTTAATTTTTTGGGTCTGGGTTATGTTTCTTACAGGGTTATTCCTATTTCCCATTGAATTCATATTAAAGATTTTAATTCACAATTATTGTGAATGTCATCTATATAACTAGTATAGTTTAGAAGAGATTTCCAAACTTAAACACACTATGCCCAACTTACTTTTATGTAACTCGCATCACTCCATATTTCTAAAAATAAAAAGCCATACATAGCCATGCCAAAATTTAACTACAGTCACGCATTCATCTATTCTCTTATATATTTGGAAACTTTTAGTTCAAGAAGTAGACGATACAATAAAAATAAAGGAGGTCCTAGGATTTCCCCCCCAATATTTACACTCAGTTTATCTTGAATTATAGCAACATTACCTTGAAGGATCACACTATAGCCCTTTCTTATAAGCTATACCATAGTGAAATTATTCACGGTAAGTGTAAATGCGGGATACCAAAGTTAAGTGTAAATATTTCAATAAGATAAATATTAATAAGAGGGATAAAATAGGTACGTGGCAAAGTTTAGATCTTTGTAACTCTGGTCTAAGGCTTCACTCTCACCTTAGACTAGACTGTCGAAGACGGAGATATCAAGTTTCGAATCTCGGTTAGGTGCACTGAGGGTTTTTTTTCATTATGGTTTTCCATTCCCCCTCCACGTAAATGCAGGTACACGTCCTCTAAATTCAACCTACCTCATCCTTAACTTTAGTGTAATTAATACATATTCGTATTACCTGAACAAGTAGTAATACACGGTGATTAAAAAACATTCCTATTGAGTAAAATCTAAGTTGAATTATGCGAATACTGTTTTGAGAAACCTTATAACCATTTATTCATTATAATTTTACTTTTTATTTTCACAAATAGAACGCATAGCATTTAGGCAAATTTAAATCAATCTGGCATAACTTATAACAGTTCATTAAAAACTTACTCCATTAAATTAATATTAAGCAGTAACCAATATTAACAATAATCAATATCTAAAAATAGCTATATAAATGAAATATTTATAAAAAATCTTGAATAATTTATGTTCCCGAATTATACATAGAAATGATTAAGAATCTTTTGGTATTGAAAGCTAGTTTATCTCCATTAAATATTTATTTTCTAGAAGAATTTCTAAATTATCGCACGAAATTAGCTCTGAAGAAAATTAGTTAAATGTATTAAATATATAAAAATATCAATTAATGTAATAATATAGTAAATAATTAGAAAATTGGGTACAGAAAATATTATTTATATAATTACTAACATCATTAAAACCCGGCGAGCGAATTGTCTAACTTGTCCTTGTCTCATTAGCCTCGGATGCCGGTGACTGGGAAATTTATGTCGGTATTCCAGTGGGTTGTACTGAGGTGGCTTTTCTTTTCTCTTCTACCTTAGCGCAAATGTGTGTACATTTCCTCTGATTTCAACCTACAACATCCAACTCGTTAGCGTAATTATTACATATGTGTATAACATAATCAGGTAGTAAGACACGATGCTAAATCACCAATAATAATAAATAATAATTATTATGTAGTAATACTATAACAATTAAATTATTTTATAGTTAAAGTATGACTTATTAATACAATAATACATAATTTGATTAGTAAGTAGGGTTACTATTAGTCCAATACTTTTTAATTTAATTTAAAATACTTTCATTTTACAACGTTTATTAGAATATAATTTCGGTAAATTAATATTAAGACAAACATTACAATTACATATTTTAAGTGGGTAATTATTACATATTTTTATAAAGATAAGGTTTGATTTAAATATAAAGAGTTTGAGGGGATGATGCATACACACTTATTGGATCAAAAAAATTTAATTGGCTGTCTGAAGTAGGTTGATTGCTTTGATAAGAATAATAGTATTGTATAAATATGTGTTGACAAGAATATTGGTACATCATATGCATTATATTGTAGAGGTCAGAAGGCGTTTTTCAAGCCTACATTATAGTTTTGTCACGCTACATGTTGTGTAGATATTTAACTGTCTCTTATTAATAATTTTACTAGATATTGACACCACTCTGAACCCTACATTGTTGTTAAAGGAATGAATAATAGTAGAAAAGTGATCTTATTCTTAAAAAAAAACAGGTACTTTACTATTGTACTAACGTGTTTCATAACTGTTTGTAGTTAGTTGTTATTGTTCCACCGCGTCTTACCTCCCACCGAGGATATCCACATTAAAAACCATTGACCTAGGGATGAATATTATAGAATCCATACAAAATATAGACACATTTGGGAAGGGAGAAGAGGAAAGCATCTAAGTAAAAAAAACCTCCTCTGGATTGTTTTTGAGCCTGAGAACACTGCCCACTGACATGGTTACATTGTTTAATATTTTATTCGCCTATGTTAAGCTATTACTAGATCAAAGATATAATCAATCTTATCTCTGATGGTTATTTATAATAAAAACAGATAAACCAAAATATTAGTGTAAAATATTGTATATAACCTGTATTATTGTTTAGCCTAAAATTTAACAAAATTATCTTGAAGCTCTGTGACTATATTGAGGTGTGGAACGCTATTATGAGAGCAGTGAGGTAATTAAAAATGTACATGAAAATTATTAGCTTAAACGAATCAATAGGTTATTCAAATATATTTAAATCAGCGTCAATATACCCAGTTCAGATTCATCTCTTTGACTATTGGTGGAATTTCTTTGGAAGTGGTCACATGCATTGCAGCACTCTGGCACCTTTTCGTACTCGTGTCACAATGTAACGGACAACATTTCCTCCAAGGAAGGTGATGAGGGAACACTTTACATCTTCAAGCTTGTGGGAGTTTATAATGGTGCTAGGTAGCTTAATACGTTCCCGTCAATAATATCACATCTCAAACAGAAAAAAATAAATGTTTAATTCATCAAACGCGGCCTATCCCGGGGAGCCAATCGCTCAATAAAGACAAAAAACAACAACAAATAGACCAACTGGTCAGGCAGACGCTGTCTTTGCCAATCTGAAAGTTCTATGTTTACTAGAAATAGTATTAAAGCTGTGAGCATCAGTGAGTGAATACTAATAAAAGTGTTTATAAGTCCTATCTCTCAAAAACTACTTCATTGGCAAGATAAATATAGTAATTTGTCTTAATTGTGTTCTAAATTGCCATGGTCCTACCATTCTTTGGAACCTAATTAGGTAGAAGTGGAGGTAGGGATATGTAACATATAGTATGATTTAGATTGGATGAACAATAAAAGTTAGTTACTAAAGTTTTTTAAATGGTTTTAATATATCCATACATCAAGTCACGTTATCTGCAGCCATTCCTTTTGATAGATATTATCAATAACTTTAGAACAACATAAACAATATGGGAAAACGCAATCAATGTTGGCCGCAAAAAAAAAGTTAATATTCTAAGTACCGTTCTTCCAACCAATATCGGGGTATAATAGTGACGTGTTAAAGGTGTCCGATAGTGTCGACGCCGTGTTGCTGGAGGACTTGGCTGGTTAGCTAGCGTGTATCTATCTATATACTTTACCAGGAAACCAAGTCAATATTGTCATGCAACCTGTTGTGTAGATAGTAAATTTCCTCTCGTCAATTATTTAACATTTGCATGACCAAGTTCTGACACCAAATATTCCTAGGATAAATTCAATTTGATAATAAAGCTTAGTTATTATAAAGAGATATAACTGCACTGACTTGTTTCTACTTGTGCTCTGTTCATTCTAGCTAAATTTTAAGCTAAATGAGTGTAAACATTTTAAAATACTATATGCGATCTGATTAATTACTCTTCAAACAGGGAGGAAAAAAACAACAAGTTCTAGTGTAAAATTTAGTATATTGTTATTAAAACTTAAATATGAAAATAAAATCCTTAGTGACATATATTTATATTTTAATATATCATATGTGTGCTGGAAAAAATCACTTAGATAACTTTATGTCACACAAAACATATACTGACAGTTCGGAAGATATTGTTCAACTCTTATTTGAAATTAATCAGAATAACGTTGCATGTCCAATGGCTGTTGTACTCTTACAAGATAGCTGCTTTCATTTCTCAAACGAGCTATTAATAAAAATTCACGTCACATCTAAATTATCTTTACTACAAATTCATATGTATGAACAAGAACTTATGAATTTTGAAGATATGTTTCCACAACAAGTTATTCTCGATGGCATTATAGGGGTGCCAATAATGATAATTTGGTTTGTTGAAAAAATTGATACATATTTTTGGAAGCTTTTAGCTAGTTTCACGTCTACTTTTCTAGGTAATCCAAGAACACCATTTATTTTTGTATTTGCTACACAAGATTTTAAGGAAATAAACATTTTTAAGAAAGAATGTCATAAGACATGGGATGAATATCATCTTTTGAATGTTGTGGCTATTTTTGTCTACGCACCTCAGGTATCAAATAATAAATTTTCATCACATATTTTACAACAAAATACTGCCATTGCATTGCTTTACAATCAATTTAAAAATGACTCTTTCATGGATCTGTCACAAATTTCAGCCAGAGAATATTTCAATGTTTTTTCAAACAAACTTGTCAATATAGATGGATACGAAGTAAAACTTACAGAAGGAAGAAAGATATACGGTTTAAGGTCAGGAAGGCTCAAGGCTGAATTCAACGCTTTGCAAACTATCATAGAAAGTATGAATGGAAAAGTTAAAATTCTTGCTTTGAACAAAATTGACAAAATTAATGCTTCAGGTGAGGAAATTATAAAAACTACCATAAATGAACAAGCAGACATTTATGGAAATGTATTCTTTAAACATAAAAGAAATCTATTCACATCAACGTTTTCTTATAAACAGAGCTGTATGGCATTTTTAGTGCCAAAAGCTCTGCGTGTTCCACGATACATGAATATAATTTTACCTTTCACATCTAGTTCTTGGGCACTTGTGTTTGGAAGTATACCAATTTTGACTATATTTTGGAAAATATTTAGGCGAGATTCAATATTTGAATTAAAAACCACCCTGGAAACTGTTAGAATTTTTTTGAGTGGAAGCACCAATTTTACAGTTGTTTCGTCGATCCAGAAATTCTACCTGGGTATGTGTTTGTTGTTAAGTCTAGTGGTTATGAATGCATATCAAGGTTCTTTGACTAGTTACTTAACAATCCCTCATTACTATCATGATATAGATACATATGATGAATTAATTGAATCAAATTTGATATTGTCTACACAACATTTGGATGTTTCAAATGAAATTTTAGAAATATTACTTGAGGCTGATACTAGCAATAATGTACTCAAAGTTTTGATTTCAAGGTCTGTGCTTATAGAAAATATAAAAGAAACACTAGACAAAGTTGCCTTCGATAGAACCATGATCTACGTTGATGCTGTAGAAATAATCAGATTGTATTATCTACTAGGCGACTACTATGAAGATGGTTATCCTCTTCAACATATCTCGAAAGACTGTGGACAATTAATGAGGCTAGCTTATCAATTTCCTATCGTTTCACCCTTTAATGCCAAGTTTGATATTAATTTGGGAAGGCTATTTGAATCAGGAATTTCAGACCAATGGCTTCGCGAGGACGAATATGAATTGTTAATCACAACCATTAGTAAGAGAATACTTACCGGATTGAAGCCTCTGGGACTAGCTCATGTTCAGACCTCCTTCTTCATTCTTATTGGTGGGTTATCTTTGAGCACCATTTCTTTAATAGTTGAGATTCTAGTGGACACTCGTGGACATAATTTATATTTAGATCAAGTAATGAAATATATATTAGCTACTGTTATGGTTATGTATCGTCATGTATTTAATTGAATATTCTCTTAAATAAATATTTATTTCTCATTCAACACATATTTGAACATTATATATAACATTCTATACACTTAACAATAAAACCTATATTTTATTAACTCACGTTTTTTATTTTTGTAGGCTACTAATAAACGGGTGCTCCATGACGAGGAGTTTGGACAGTAATTAATTATTTGAAAGCATGGATGAATTACATCACCGTGTTTGTTTACTTATTTGTTATGGCTCAATCTATTCACGAGAAATAAATAGAATGAAAAATTTGAGTCAGTTGATATTACAAGGACATTAATAATGTATGCAACCGAAATGTTTAGTGAGAAAGGCAACAAATTGTATACCGCTAAAATGGATTTAATTATCCTGCGGTTTATATTTCCCAAAAATATTGATGTAACAATAAGCAGTGTAAGGAAAAGTGTTTTGTTAAATCTTTGGGGATGCACTGTTATTTTTAACCTGGACGCGAGTGGAGAGAAGTGATACCGTTGCACTTAGATCATATTTAAGATTTTGATGACATTAAGATATATAAAAGTCTGTAACAATGGTCCGCTAAAAGGAATTCGACACATGAGCTCCCTGATTACTACACAGCTGCCTCGAACTAAACAAGAGGGCATGGTATACTGAAGGACAGCATCATGTTTAAACGGTGAAGAACAGTAGTATTTACAAAGAGAAGTAATCTTGTGATGATAGTTGAAAATTGCCCTTTGTACCCTTTTTTTTGTATTTATCTGTTGTGTAGTCAAGAAAGGAAAGATTTCCATCATGCGACTTTTCCTCGTTCTCTCCATCCCTGCCGTAATTTCTGTAAGGTAACGTTCCTTTTTGTCTTCTTAAATTTAAACACCGCGGGGGTGCTTACACTTTTGGATTTATAATATAGTGTGTAACTGATTGGTTTATTCCCTAATTCTGCCCTAAGACTTGTTTACTAATTAATATTTCTTATCAATCATGGTAATGTAATTTATAATATGTAACCAATTTTTTATTTTAGCTTGCTTTCGTGTAGATCTAAATTCACAGTTCTAGACAGAGATGGGAAAATTCCTTCAATGAGTGGGTGTGGTTTTTATTTTCTCAGGTGACTGACCATATTTTATGAAATTTATATTTCATTTGCGGATTTGATAGGTCATAGTTTTTATCTAATTTTTAATTCTCTAAGACGTCATTATTGTGTGAAGTTATTTGTAAATTTGGTCTAATATATATCTGCTTGGGGTTTATCTGCTGTCCAAGTATGTTGGAAAATTGGTAAACTACCTTGAAGTATGAATATATGAAAGTTGATTTAGTAACTTTTATAAATTAGGGACAAAGTTTGGGAACAAGAAAAAAAATAATAGTTTAAATTTATTTATGTGACTGAAAGCATAGTCCTAGAGTTGTTTCACTCTTAATGATATATATTTTAGGTCGTTTGTAATTAACTATCAGTCTGAAGTAATTATTAATCAATCTTCTCAATTTATTTATTATCAATGATAAAGGTATTAATTGTTTTAATTTGAATCTATTTGTGTGTCTGCGCGAACAGAGTTTTACATTTTTTTTTCTCACTCTATTCCTAAATTTATATCAAATTCACACAATGCTTATAACATCTAACAGTTGTGAAAAAAAAAAAAAAAGTAAGAAAAAAAAAATTAGTTGTTTTAATTTTAATTAAATATATATTTCTCCTACTGTTGTATGTAAAAAAAAAAATAGTTCAATTTCATCTAGCTCAGTTGCACGAGGAAACTTAATCTCGGGACCTCTGGGTTTAGATAGGCACTTCTACTTAACCTGCCTGCGGAGCTCCGGTAAATCACATATCTAGGTTAACATATTTATATAACATTTGTTTTGAGGTCAAAGCTATAATTATTATATCACAATCTTAATTCAATTTAAATCATTCGATAACAAAATAAAAAAAACCTTTTTCCTTACATTTTCAAAGGCAAAATAAAACCAACATATATACCTAAGTCCAACCACGTACAAAATTATGGCACAGAAAGTTTATTATTTACCCTTAACACAATTAGACTTCTTTGAGTCAAACAAAATAACCACACTGCTCACAGCCACCAATTATTTACCTTTTATTTAAAAAAAACCATCCTCAGTCCCGCAATAATATAAGAAAATTGAAACTTCTCACCCTAGACCATCTGTAGTCGAGAACTCGATCATATGTACATATCTCTTTATGATTACTGAAGGATATGCATGTCCTCAGAAACTCTTCAAGTAGTAATCAAGATCCTGGTGTACATCCTTTCATAATCTTAAACTGGTAATAAGTAGTGGAACAAGTCCTTTTTTCTTCTTTTCTAATGATTGTAAAGTGTTTACATCCCGGCATTAATATCACTTCTTTTCAACACCACGCCAATAAAAAAACAAAAGAACCTTTCCAATACACGTCAAAGAGGTGATACCATTTAGAAGTAGTAATATTGTTGGAATAGTGACGTATGGATGATTGTAAATAGGGATTATAATTAAAAGGGGATGGCTTTCTTTGTCACAGATTTGCCCCCTAATGTTTCAGAAGTTAGTTTTAGTATTGAAAACTGCTACTGGAACATTACCAGCCATTGGTGCACTTAAAGTGGTAGGAGTTAAGGTCCATTGTCTAACGACTTTTCCTTTCTTCTAAACTTGGCACCGTTGAGATCCTTGCAGGTAAGGTTGCTCGGAAATGTACATTCATTTAACCCTTTACATATTGGTTTATAGGTTTTGAAGACGCGCACTTGACTTATGTCGGTGTCCTCGCAACCAAAGCGACAAATTAAAACACCTGCTCCTGGGTTTCAACCGCACTACACCAGCTATTTGAGCAAATTCAAATGGCACTCTTGTTGTCCTCCAGGTGAAACATTTGTCTACTACCTTGGGTTTTACATAACTTTTTTTTTTTACAAACATTTACACAAATATGTTACATGGCTAATGCTTGCCTTATATAGTATAAGCTGTTAGCATTCTCTAGACCTACATACAATTGAATTACTAACACAAAACAAAACTACCCTCATTACATTGAAACAAAACCACACTTTAGCAATAGACTGGACATATTAAAATTATTAGTTTACACACTCTTTAACTAAACCAAAATTCTTAAATATTAAATAGCTAAGTGGATGGCAAAGGTTAGATAGAAACATAGTCGTGTTACAATATGAGACTCTCCTCTTGCAACTTATGAGACAATTGTTCCAAACAAAAAAAAAACTCGTGAACTCATGCCAAATTGGTGTTTCCTGAAATGTACTGTGCCCCCAATCATCTTCAATTGACCCACTTAACTCACCCTAACTGTTTGGGTACCTACAGCCCCCTAGGCTTCTTATTACACCACTGGTCGCGAATGCTGACTCTCATAATATGAATTTCAACTTCTTAAAGTGAGATTATCATAACAATCCTCTGCCAGGTGATTTACATACACCATATGAGAAAATTAAACAAGTTAAAAATAATAATTACAAACATTAGTTGATTATATGAAGAAAAAAAAACCTTTTTCAAACCCTGAGATAAACATAGACTATAATGACACAATATATTAAATAATATAGTAGTTTGACATAACTATTCAATGAAATTATAGGTTGTTTAGAAATAGACATACAAAATGTTATAACGTGCCCTATCATAAGTATAAGCCTACCATGGAAATACTGGGCCTTTTTCACATAAATATCAAGCACTTATCATAAGGTGCTACACGTATGAATAATTTATAACTTCATAGGGTGTTTTAAAATAAATACTAAGCGAAATAATAAAAAGGACATTTACACAATGTTGTCTGTTATAAGATAATGGAAATAACTTCCCTCGTTCCTGACTGCAAGGAGCGTAATGACGGAAACCAAGTACCACACTTGCTGGGGCCTGCTTATGGCGACTAATTGGTGAAATCAAAAGTTCCGGTGCGTCTCTTCTCAGCTGTTGGGGCTACACATCTCAAGTATACAGTACATACTTGTAAACACACAAGCCCTATCATAGGGTAACAATTGCAGATAAAGTTCATGGATTTAACATCTTTTTTTTTTAAATAACTTCATTATGCTTAAACTGAAAATGCTTAAAACGTCTTAGACCTCGTCATGTTACTTGTCTGCTTCCCATACATGAATAAAGAATTACTTTGGTTGTGATGTTACTTTACTCTCAGAAAATCCTACTCTCTTCTCTCATCCTCTAACTATATTTTCTTCTGACATATACAAAAAATTAATAAATAACCTTCAAAGTTTCACCATAAAACATTTAATAATTCTCGATGCTATTCATTTCCAATAAAAGTTGTGTGGGTTCCTGCCCTTTCACAAGTTTTAATATTCATGTGACTATCACAAGTCTGCCCAGTCTAACAGGTACCGGCACAGAGGGACTAGCCTTAATGTTGACGCTGGTTATAACCATTATACATATATTTTAAATACTCACAGGATTTTCTCTCTCTCATTTTGTAGGCACATTCTTATCGTGTAGGTCTTCGGGATGCATCTTCTCTTCACATGGGGTATTTCTTAACTTCTTTGACGTAGATACTTTAACAATAACAAATAATCTATTACTGATTGTCGAAATTATCCATTATAATTCTTAAGTAATAATTGTGGGATAAATTACCCTTTCCACAATACAAAAAAAAAAATTCTCCACACTTTTGTTTTATCTTTCTTATCTTTCCTTAGATTGATACCTGACTTGTATAATACGGTGTGTACCTTCCAACCTTGAGAAAAAAATGCCGCAGGCTATTTGTTGGATGCTGAGAATTTTTCACCAATCCTTCCTAGAGTTTTTAAATTCTTCTCTATTTTTTTTTTGTAGTTTTAAGTGTTTTAATGGTGTAGACGGCTTTAGACATAATCAATTGTAATCCACATTGTTGTGTCTTTCGAGGCGCCACCTATGCAGTGCTGGGAACTCGTAGAGCCATGTAACTCATTTCACTGGAGAGGTGGCTCACGAAAGGGTTGACCAGCCCTTAATGTTAACATTTAATTTGCTTTTAAAATAATTGAATGTTTTACTAATACAAATCTATAATCGCCTTTTTAAGATATTGATATCAATATTGTCTTCCCATGCTCAAATTTGAAGTCAAGTGATGATACTATTTAATTATTTGTACAAAAGTTGGCTACTTCTGTTCTTCTGACTGACAAACACATCGATGACTCTGTTGTTGAGGTTTAGAAATTCAACATTTACATCCTTAAGTATAGAACAAACAGCCAGCGAATTTAACTGATCTTGTCCTATGGTGCTCCTGAATCTAATAGACATCTCAGAGATAATCCTTCAACTTCTAACATAAGCTCTGGGCACGTCGGATTTCTTGACATCTCCATTTCTTCCTTTTCATTTAGTAATTCTTCCCTAAGATCTACACCAAGGGTGTTAACTTTTTCTTGACATACTAAAAATGCTCCCAGAGTGTGTGGAACCTGCGACCGGTCTGGGCTGCCTACATCGCAGGTCAACAGTTTCCCTCTTTGACAATTACATTTACATCAACTGGTTGAGGATGATGACTAGAACCACGGGTTGCTTGCTCTTGATAGACTGGACCTATGTTAGCTGGTACCCTATGTTGAGGGTTCGTCTGGGACGGTTGAAATGGGGTATGGGAGTTACTCCTAGACCTAAAGTCCCTGTCGTTGTCCCCATAAGGGTGGTTCCTAGGTTGGGGAAAAGGTCCGTTGACTGACCTTTTGTCTCTTACCTCAAGGTTATGATGGGAGTTTTCCCGACCTCTACCAGGATAGTGGTGCTCTGACTGGGCACCCCAATCTAAACTACGGCCTGAATGGTCGCGAGGTGGTCTATCTCTCCTCCACGCTTCCTGTGGACGTGCTCCCAGTTGAAACTGTGGAGTAGGTCCTACCCGCTGTTCCACGTTCGGCCTCCTATGAAGTGGGGAACTAAACTGTCCTACTTTGTCCCTACGCCTATCCTGTTCCAAAGCGTCCAAGCGCTGCAGTCCGGCCCTAAATTCCTCCAAAGTGTTGTAGGTAATCCCTACCAACATCTCGCGGTACCGTATGGGTAGTTGATGCGTGACCATATATATCAACTCAGAGTCACTGATGTTCGACTCGAAATTCCTACTTTTACTATACATGTTGGCAAGGAAACCCTCCAGAGTACCTCCGTTCTCATGGTACCTTGACGCATGTAATTTAGCCCTCATTTGGCCCTGGATCTCCACACTCCAAAACATGGCTAGGAATCGGGTTCGAAACTCCTCCCAGCCTGTGATGCTTTCGCGCACTACCGACCACCAAGGCAAAGCGTCACCAGTGAGGGAACTGCCCCCTAACCTTATTTTTTCCTTATCATTTAGTCGACGCCCTTCAAAAAGTTCCTCCAGAGTGTTGAGGTGGCTAACGGGATCCTGCCCACTCCTGCGATTGAATTTAGGGAGTCTATCCCCAAGAGCCCGGTCTCCTAAAAGGGTACACAAAGATGAAGAAAATGGGCTTAAGTCGCCCAGCCCTCCTAACCTGACCTGGTCTGACAATTCCTCAAGCTGGTTCTTTACCATTTTTACCTCCTCGGCTGTATCAGTCAACCTCTGATCCAACACCACCTGGGTTTTGGCTAAATCCCGGTTCTTGTCCTTCAGTGAGCCAACAGTAGAGTTCAGAATCCCCAGTGTATTTGTCTGACTCTCGTTTCCTGTGCGCACCTCTAGGCTTAGTCTATTCAATCCTTCCTCTAGCTGTGCGACCTGCTGTTCTTGCTTCTGTGCCGTCAACCTTTGGTTTGACTCCAAGGTCAGGCTAAGCTCATCCCTTGACTCCAGGATCTCTTTCTTAACACTGGCCAGCTCCTGCCTGAACCGCTCTTCAGTGGCCTCAACTCTAACCTCAAAGTCGGCCCTGGTCTTGCCTATTGCCGCTGAAAACTCTTCCCTCATACTGACCGTTAATGAACCGATGTGACGCATAATCTCACTGCGGGTTTCCTCCTGAGTAGAAACGAGCTTTCTCTCGAGGACTAACTGCCCTTCCCTCATCTCCATTAACAACTGTTGGATACCCGCCATAAGGTCCAACGAAGGGGTACTATGGGGAACTTCCATAGGGAAAGGAGGTATTTTGTCCCCGTCTGGTGACGGACCCTCAAAATAAGTTTGGGATGAGTCGTCGCTCAAATCCTCAACCACTACTTGGTCCCTAACTACCTTTTCCTGCTGTGGTGTCGTGGTAGCAGCATCATCCTCCAACCCTACATCAATTGATTGTCCATCCATTATTGTGGGTAAAACCTCAGCCTCATACCTAATGTTTATCTTAGACTGTCCTCTGTCCCTACTTCTAAGAAAATACCCTTCCTGGCACATAACCTAAACCACATTTGAAAATACTAGGTTGCTCTATCCTAACCTTATCGAAAAGCCCCGCGTTAAGGCACCACTGAGAAAAAAAAAAGTAAAAAAGGTAAGAAAAAAAGTACTTATTTTAATTAAATATAATCTCGGGACCTGTGGATTTAGATAGGCACTCTACTTAACCTGCCTGCGGAGCTCCGGTAAATCACATATCTAGGTTAACATATTTATATAACATTTGTTTTGTGGTCAAAGCTATAATTATTATATCACAATCTTAATTCAATTTAAATCATTCGATAACAAAATAAAAAAAACCTTTTTCCTTACATTTTCAAAGGCAAAATAAAACCAACATATATACCTAAGTCCAACCACGTACAAAATTATGGCACAGAAAGTTTATTATTTACCCTTAACACAATTAGACTTCTTTGAGTCAAACAAAATAACCACACTGCTCACAGCCACCAATTATTTACCTTTTATTTAAAAAAAAACCATCCTCAGTCCCGCAATAATATAAGAAAATTGAAACTTCTCACCCTAGACCATCTGTAGTCGAGAACTCGATCATATGTACATATCTCTTTATGTTTACTGAAGGATATGCATGTCCTCACAAACTCTTCAAGTAGTAATCAAGATCCTGGTGTACATCCTTTCATAATCTTAAACTGGTAATAAGTAGTGGAACAAGTCCTTTTTTCTTCTTTTCTAATGATTGTAAAGTGTTTACATCCCGGCATTAATATCACTTCTTTTCAACACCACGCCAATAAAAAAACAAAAGAACCTTTCCAATACACGTCAAAGAGGTGATACCATTTAGAAGTAGTAATATTGTTGGAATAGTGACGTATGGATGATTGTAAATAGGGATTATAATTAAAAGGGGATGGCTTTCTTTGTCACACAGTTAAGATTGACAAGTGCCTTCATCTAGTATAGAGATGTATTACTTAGTTTTCTTTGTTCTTAGAGTGATTGTGCTTTTAAAATGTCATGTGTTAGAATAAGGCATGGGGTCAAAGACATCAACTTCCCGTTGGTTAGTGCCTGAAGGAAACTCTAAATTGATAATCGTCTTGAAATGTGAAAGGTGCCGGCTATTTTTTATCTTAAAGTGAAATGACATTGAACATCCCAAGATAGAACGGATCAAGTTTGAGTTACAACTTGCACAGTGGAGTGTCAACCACCTTAGAGACAAATGAAGGTCCTATGACACTGATGACGAGTTTGGCTGCGACATTTGGTGAGCCACCCTCGGGACCTGTGTAAGGGACAGGTAGGGGAAAGGATAAAAATAAAAATTGATCAACGCCCAAAACAACCAAAATCAAAAGGGAGCGACGCCCGCAATTAAAACAACATTTGGATTACGTACTTGGCGAGGTAAAATATCAAGGAGTCTCGATGTATGACATAGGTGTACTGCCAACACCACGTAAACAAAAAAATACACAAAAAAACAAAACTTCTCGTCGCATGACTTCAGTGTACTGCCATGTCCTGAGCAGTACTGAAACCATTAAGTTAAATTGATGGAAGGATTCAGCCCATATTTTCCATCAGGGAATTTACCTGTATGATATATTATGATGGTGATGAAATTTAACTAGGGCCGGGACAATGTGCACTTTTCACCTTTTATTTCTCATGGCAGAACTCAGACTTTCCCTAATAAAATAAGGTTTTTTATATATAGCACTATCTATATTTCGAGAATTCCTAGCACTTTGGGAGGGATGAATATACTAAAATAAAAAAATTTACAGTGTTTAATATTGAACAGTGTTTATTATTATTATTATTATTATTATTATTATTATAATTATTATTATCAACATTATTTGGTTGTAAATTTGTTAAAAATAATCGTTTGAATAAATTATTCTCTTAAAATCTAGAAATAAGCGCCAAGATTATAACAGATCCTTTATTAATTGCAAATAAGTTTGTGATCTGTTTTCATCCACATCACACACTTGAATGTTTATAATGCTATCAAAAAATTGAGTTCTTCTAGATTTGCCAGGGCAGATGGAATTCCAAGCTTTATTTTAAATAATGGCCATCATTCTCAATCCATTGTTTGCCCATGGCATATAACATTTGCCTGTCAAACGTAACACTCCCACTCCCCCCTTAATGGAAACAATTTGTTGTCATGACTATTTATATGAAAAAAGGGGCAAAACTAATTGTTTGTAATGTATAAACATAAATCTCTCTTAAATACTTTTCCTAGAATATTCGAGAAGATAATATTGGAGAAAACTTTTCACCGACTAAAGAATAAACCTATATAAAATCAATATTGCTTAGAAAAACTAAATTTACAATTAAATATTTACAAGAATTTCTGGAAAATGTTGCCCCTCGATTCTCTCCTTAACACCCGGATAATTCTATTTATTTTGATCAAAGTAAGACTTTTAACTCAGGTCATATTACTATTCTCTCGTAACTATGCAAGCTTGGCCTATCCCACTTATATACAAATTGATTGAACAGCTTCTTGCATAGTAGATCATTTGATATAGAAGTAGATTCGGATATCTACAAAATAGTTTTTGCCTCTTGTTGTTGTAGACCCTAAGGTTTTTATCTAGGCACTTTTCTCTTTGATGTGTTTATTGATGACATTGATTAGTATTTAAAGTCATTTAGTTATTTACTCTTTGCGGATGATGTAACACTATTAACCCCCTTCCATGGTCACACGGTCTAAAGGGCTACTCTAACAGAAGACTAGGCTATTAATGATGGGGAGATCAATATTATAATCCTGGTCGGGTGTTATTACAGTGATTGTTCCTAAATGTGTTTCCACTCTCCTTCCACGCAAATGTGAGTACACTTTCTATCAATATAACTTTCCTAATACATAAAATTACTAGTGGATTTAGTACATAAGTTTATAACCCGAACAGATATTAAGATGCAGTGTTAAAATATCAATTTAAAACTATCAAATAAAATGCAGATTGGTGACCTGGTGGTCTAGGGGTAAGGTGTCAGACTTCTATGCTGGCGGCCGGGGTTCAATCCTCGGTCCCGGCACAGATTTATCTGATATCCAAACCCTTCCTTCACCTCTGACAAGACTTCTTGTGAATGTGGGGAATGCCTGGCTACCACCGTGGTTCGGATTCCACGTTAAACTGTAGGTCCTTCATTTCATCTCACAATCACCCTACCATTACACATTAGCGTAAGTGCGTATAACCCGAACGGGTAGTAAGTCGCGGTGCTAATAATAATAATAAAATGCAGATTGTATATCGTTACAAAACGACATAAATTGTATTTTACAGTGATCGCCTGAAAATAGAATGTCTATTAATAAATCTAAGACCAAATCAATATATTTTACTAGGAGAACTAATCTTGTCTTTTTTTTGCTTATAAATTGGTTATATAAATAATCTAGGTGTTCTGGACAGTAAACTCTAGTTACACTATCATGTTGGCCAAATACTATCTCTATCATTGAAATTAATTGGACATTTACAATTAATTACCTCTCATTTAAGAAGTTTGTCTGTATTTTATGTCTGTACTGTACCTTTGATTGTTCTAAATTAGTATATTCAAGTTTTTCTTGGAATTACATTACCTCTGACAATCATATTGGAAAATGTTCAACATTAATTTACTGCTGTTTGCTATAAATTCTTCCCTAATTAGATTTATTAAACATGTTGTACATCTATAATATTTAAATTTGAATTATTCTGGTATGTGTCATGCATCATAACTTAGCTATTCTAAAATTGTTTATTCAATCATCTAACATATTTATGTACATTTACTGTGTATTGTTTAGTGCTGGCCTTTTATAGTTCTGTGACTTTTGGCCAGCATTTATAATAAAGGAAATTGAAATTAATTAAATTAAATGAAGAATGTAAATTACAGTTTTATTTGCCTAGTGTGTAAAAAAAGTAAACTTCAACTACACATATATCAGATTATATTGACAGGAGTGTAAGTATTTTATAAAATGTGATCAACTATTATTTAATACTCTTTCATCTGTGGACCACCCGCTTCGGTAGCCGTATCTTCTAACGCAATATTCACATGATAGACTAGGCTGCTTAAAACGGAGATATCCCTGTTAGGTGTACGGAGGTTGGTTTTAATAAATGGATTACCACTCTCCCTCCATGCAAATACAAGCGCATTTACTGTAAAAGAATAATTACTAATCCTTAACCCATTACTGTAATTTGTACAGAGGCGTATAACTTGAAAGTGGTATAAAAAAATTCTTTCACCAATTAAATTAGTCATTATTCTTTGTTGGCATAAAAAATAATATTCATTATTTAGTATTTGTGTCTTTAATTCTCTTACTTAGAGCCACACTTCTGATAATCTTAATATGTTTGCATAATTATTGAAATGTTTCTAGTCAAGCTTGAAAAGAAAAATAACCTACTTATTTGGTACGAGAATTGATTCATATTGATTGTTGTACTCTGATAATATTATACTGTAGATCACTGTATTTAAATATTAAAATTTAAAAGACTATTCTTAAAATATTAAAGTCCTTTATTTTATAAATCATTTAGAAACCGTTAATTTCAGTTTTTTTTAAAGATTTACAAATTATCTATTTGAAGGTTTGACCATTATCTTTACCCCTCTTTAAGAAATTCAATTTTTTATTTTTTTATTTTTTACTTTCTTTTCTTTATTTATATGTTTCGCACTTAGTTTTTAATAATATGTTCTCTTTCTCACATAAATCCTTGATAACTCCGGTGGGTGGACTCACTCGTATGATTCGATAGGATTGTCAACCTCTACAAGTAGTACCTCATTTGGTGTCATCAGTGTGATTAAATATGTCCGGTAGCTTTAAATATCGGATTAGGACTATATTAAGGAATTTTTCGATTTACTTATTATTTTGACTTTTCATATGACGTAACTGGAATGTATGTTTCTATTTGCAGTAAATCAGTAATCAGCAAATTTTAAATGAATGTTATATTTTAAATGGCACCTATAGCTATTATTTTAAAGTGCCCAATTGGTTGTGCGTGGTAAATTACTAATTTTTCAATCTTATAAATTATCTAATCTATAAAATAATATATATTATTTCGTTAGTCTAAAATTTGAAATTACCATCACTTATTGAAATTTGATATTTAGTTAGGAGATATCTTAAAAATCATTTAAAGTTGTTAATGTTGTTAATGTTGTTTCATATAATCTTATATTTTCTTTTACATATTGTAATTAGTTAAAATTATTAAATGCTTCATATTCTAGATTAATTGTCTTTCTAAAATTTTATTGGAATTTTGCGTCAACTTGGTTTAAATTCCTAAACCATGTCAAAGTATTTGTGAAAACTTGAATATTCCCTTTCATTCATACAGTGCAACTTTTCCAATACCAGCAGATAAGAACTAATTAATCAATAAATCTGATTCGAAGTGCTTTTGAAATATTCTAAAACTGACATTTTTTATTTTTGGGAGGAAATAGGTCACACATGTTGTGCATACGACATCACGAAGCTTGAAACCATGCTTTATACTATCTGTGCTTGGGGAAAATATTATATTTTAATAGATAATTACCCACTTCGTGGACGCGTATCTCAAGGCGGTACTTTTTCAATAGACTTTACTGCATAGGAGATCAGGGTTTGATCCTGGTTGGTTGTACTAAGGCTGTTTTATTATTCCTTTTAAATTGTTTTCCACTCATCCTCCACTCAAATACGGTTATATTTACTTTCATTTTAACCTTCCCAATCCTTAACACATAAGTGTGATTATTATTTTTGTGTATAAACCGAACTGGTAGTAGGACGCGATGTTAAATTATTTTAAAAAACATTAGTGTAAAATTAGTTGTTTCAACCTGTTCAGTTATTTTCTGAATATAAAATATACTAAAAGAACATACTTGCAAGTAGACACAGTCATGTAGGCCCAAGTTTAGCGGACATTCGAAAATTAGTTCATTATCTTAACACTAGAAAGCATTAATACGATAATATGACTGAGAATCATAATATATGCTATTAATTCGTTCTTTCAAGGTCAAATGATTATTTGTAAGTGGTAAGTGTAATAAAAGAAAATAATCTTGATTACTTATATAGGAACACTTACCAAGGTTGAAAATCACACGCGACCTTGTTGAATTGATAATCGTCATTAAAATAAGACCCGTAGGCGATGATAGTGAGCGGGTTGCCTAGCCTTGAGCATGCAATGGTGGATGGTGTTGCGGAACCCAGTACCCTTCCGCTCCCCATCGGTCAACTTAATTGAATTAGTGCCTTGTTTTTGGATGGACTAAAAAAACAAACTTTTTAGGTAATTTTCTATACTATTTTGCATTCAAGTGCATTCTGGTTTGTGCTAGGATTTTCTTTGTATTTAGAGTCCTTTGTCCAATCCAATGTATTTTGTTTTCATTAATAAATTTACTATTAAAAGAAAGAAGATTCAAGCATCATCCTACCTATACCTTATTATGATGATTTTAACATTCGTGTAATCCAGATGGATAGTAAGGTGTGGTGAAAAAAATTACTCTTCTATATCCAAGCAATACTATATGAGCTAATATCATTGACGTTTGACGCTATTATGAATTCTCCTATTATTTTTAACTTTTTTTAACATTAAAATTTTCTTCAAGTATTTTAAAGTACGTACTTCACTAAAAAAAGCCTAAGCTTTGTTAATATGATTATATAAATATTTATTACTAATAATAATTTTGGAGGGGAAGTTTTTTAGTATCAAACTTTATACGGCATTAAATTGGTCTAGTTACTATATAGTCCACACAGATAAATTATTCTGAAATGGGGTAGATTTACAGAGATCAAGAATATTACGATATCAAGAGGACATCCATCGTGTTTAAAAAGAAATAATTTTCAACACAGAAAAATGATCTTGTAGTATTTCATGTTTTACGAATCTTTTAAAGCTCTTCTGAGGTTGAAGTGTAGGTAAGTGACAGCTAGCAGAGAAATGTTCATTGCAAACATTGTTTGGAGGTATTATTGTAGAACGTTTAATAACACTTTATTTTTAAATATGTGTGGCATTGTTACCTGGCACATGTATTCGGCCCGACAAGAATAGATATCGAGGTCATTGCCCGGGGCAACAGGATTTTTCCCCTGGCGCCAGTATGTCGGGCAGATAAGACAAGAATAGATATTTAGGTCTTGCCCCGGGACCGGGGTTTTTCCCTGGCGTCATTTTGACGGAGGGCTCAGCACGAAGCTTGCGCTATGGCTGACAAGCCTAGAATGAACATCGGCCTATCTGTCACAAGGCTCTGTCCCGGAACAAGCAGCATGAACCTTGCGCTATGGTGCTTTGTGGTAGAGTGTGGTAATTTGTTCCAGAGACCCCCCTCCTCCTTTGCCACCCTGACGCCAGACTGCCGGGGCGACAAGTGACCTCGATAACCTTGGGTTTTCCCAATGACGAAATCATCGCAACCCTGGCGCCAGGTTGGCAGGCAGACAAGTTGGGACAAGAATAGATCGTGACCTCTGCAACCTGGGTTTTTCCTATGACGTAATCATTGCGTGTTATGTCGCAACTCTAGCATCTCTAATTAAGCACTGTCAGGGGCCTCGGAATCCACAGTTAGAGGCCACTACCTCCGTCACAAGTCTACTAAAATTGGTTGTTTGGAAGCGTCTGTCGAAATGCCTGGATGTAGAAATGTACGTCCACCCGCAGCTCTCGGACCGGACAACCTGGGTTTTTTCCTATGCCATAATCATTGCGTGTTATGTCGCAACTCTAGCTGACACATGCACAATCAGGGGCCTCGGAATCCACTGACAAGAATAGATATTGAGGTCATTGCCTTGGGCATCGGGTTTTCCCTGGTGCCAATATGTCGGCCCGACAAGACAAGAATAGATATCGAGGTCATTGCCCGGGGCAACAGGGTTTTTCCCTGGCGCCAGTATGTCGGGCAGACAAGACAAGAATAGATATTGAGGTCATTGCCCCGGGCAACAGGGGTTTTCCCTGGCGTCAGCTTGACGGCTCACGAGACAAGAATAGATCTTGACCTCAACAACCTTGGGTTTTCCCAATGACGTAATCATTGCGTGTTATGTCGCAACCCTGGCGCCAGGCTGGCGGGCAGACAAGACAAGTTGGGACAAGAATAGATATTGACCCGGGCAGCGGGTTTTCACTTGCGCCAGGTTGTCGGGCAGACCAGACAAGTTGAAACAAGAATAGATATTAAGATCATTGACCCCGGCAGTGGGTTTTCCCTGGCGCCAGGTTGGCGGGCAGACAAGACATGTTGATACAAGAATAGATAATGACCCGGGCATCGGGTTGTCGGGTAGACAAGACAAGTTGGGACAAGTCTAGATCGTTTGACTGGGTATAAATAGAACCCCGATCATTACATTCGGTCATTTCAATTTGTAATTGGATAACATAAACATCGAGATGAGTTTTAACGCTATGGAAAACGGGATAAATTTGGGTAAGTTTAATTCGTTTTGTATATTTTAATGGTTTCTAATTTGATTATCATGTCAGTGTGTACAGTGGTATTCTATTCTTCTTTGTTAGATGAGGAGCCCTTGACGCTTGGCGTGGCGGCGCAACCTGTGGATCCCACTAACCTGGACCAGTTGATGCAATTTACACAAGAGGGGATTTGAAGAGCGGATGGTGACTGGTCCATGGGTAATTAGCTGCCGACGATAGACTTTCCTGTGTATTTTTTATTTTCTGTAAATGGTAATTAATATGTATTTATTTAATTTCAGACTACTGGGATCCCTATGGGCTAGATGAGGGCCTTCTGGGCAGTATAGCGACGGCCGTTCCGATATCTACCCATCCGGAGGCGTCCCCACCGGTCTGTGTCAGGCACGACGTCGCTGACGTCTTCAGGCCCGTCCCAGGCATCCTCTCTCCTGCGCCCCTATCGCCCGCGTCCCCCTCTGTTAGGACAGATTTGGACACCATCGACAGGCTGATATGTAAGTATCCACTAGTTTGAAAATATACTATATGTGTAGCTCATGCTCTCTCTCGCTCACGCAAACACCGTTATATTGGCACTAGTTCGAAACCTCTTGTCAGCTGCTCATTTCAAGTCAATTGTACTAGTTCGTTTAGTGGACAAGAGAACGCAGGAAAATTATATATTGTTCAGGTGGCCTAGGAATTTATGTGGGAGGTTTATTCTAATAGATTTTCCACTCTACCTCCTTTAAAAATGCGAGTGCACTTCCTCTAATTCAGGGTTACAGTATTTATTATGTCAACAAAATATATTCTCTAACATTAAACGATATTTAAAATTGTATTTAATATTACATAGGAATTTATGTTGGAAGTTTTTCTAATATTTTTTCCATTCTCCCTCCTTGCAAAATGCGGGTGCACTTCCTTTAATTTCGGCTTACAGTTTAAGTGACTAATTTGCTTTGTGTAAATGATATTTTTATGTCAACAAAATATATAGTTTCAAGCACTAAAATTTACCCCTGCGCTGTGTTGGTTACAGCGTTTGTTTCGTGTAGAGCCAGACGGTCAAGGCCGGAAAAGCTTAAGGTTCGAATCTTGCCATAGTAAACTTGGGGCGTTTTTCACTCATTTCGCGGAATGGTGGTTTCAGTTAAAGCAATTATGTAACATATCATATGAAAAATACGCGCATGTTTGTAACAGTGCTTACTTTGACATGTGTTATAGTTGAATTAGAGACCGTAAATGGAGGGACGGTCTTCCCACCGCCGCCGGCTACTAGTCCCTCTCACCGCACTGCAGGAGCGCTGACTGCGAGCCAGGGAGACGGTGAGCGAGTCCCAGCAGCAGTGCGGGAGATGGGGATCGTGGAGCTGGCTACAGCTGGACCATCTTCGGCCCTTCAACAGGGATTTAGTGGCCCGGTATGTCAGAGAGGTGGGGCATTGCAAAATGGCGTCCCTCTTCGTATCGTTGAAGAGAGGATTAAACTGAGGCGTTTCTTTTATACTGGTAAAGAAATTACCGTACAGCTTGGTGCTCCAGCAAGAGATCGTGACGCATTAAGCTGGCTTGAAGAACAAATTACTAATTTGCTCCTTCGGCTGCAGGACCATGGCGTTAGCGCCGATGACCATGTCGGCTTACTTTTGAACAGCACTGACTCTACGTTGAGCCCTGTGTACGTCTCATTTAGGTGAGCAGACCAGTTAGACGCTCGAGCAGTGCTTGATAACGTAAGTCGCGTGTTGCAAAGTAATACTTTGTTTTTGTGTACAGCACCCCTGTACGTTAAACTCTGCCATTTTAAGGAGCCTCGCTGGCGGGGTAATCATAAATGTGATAAACTCGCTCCCGCTAGCACATATAGCCGTAAAAACCAAGGGATCATTACGATTCAAAATGACGACACACTTTGCCTAGCCCGTGCATTGGTTGTCGCCAAAGCTATATGTGACAATAAAAGAGAACCAGGATGCATGGATGTGAACACCTTTAAACATATCAAAGAGGGTCGTTATATTCAAAAATACAAAGCAGAAGATTTATGCCATGATGCCCGTGGGAATCTTTTGAAAGGTGGTGGGCTAACCGAGCTGAAACAATTTCAAACATACCTCTCCGAATACAAAATCACCGTGTTCAGGAAACATCGGGGGAGACAGGTCCTATATGAGGGGCCTACTCCCTCCGAACATTCCTTTAAGGGGCCCCTTGATTTGTATTTTCACGACGATAAGCAAAACCATTTTGATGTCATAACATCCTTGACAGCCGCATTTAAGTGTGGGTACTTTTGCCGTGAGTGCCATGATCCGTTCAACACAAAGAACGAGCACAAATGTTTATTCGCGTACAAAAAGTGCTACGCTAAATCGGTTTGTAGTGGAGGCCGATCTGTGGTCTGTAAAGACTGCGGGCGTTGGTTCACAAATCAGACGTGCTTTGATAACCATAAACGTCCCGGTTTTTTCAGCGGTCACAGGTCGGTCTGTGAAGTCAAAAAGGTTTGCGATGTATGCGGGCAATTTTTCAGTTTGGAAAAATCAAATTTTTCACATAGGTGTTATGAGACTTTTTGTAGAGTATGCGAGACCCATCGCCCTTTTGGTTATTTCTGTTATATGAAGCAGGCCCCATCCAAGCCGTCACTGGAAAAGAGTAATTTCATGATTGTATTCTACGATTTTGAATGCAGACAAGAAACGCTTCTTCAATGTGCGGCAGGCACGTACTTGCACGAACCTAACCTCTGTGTCGTGCAAACGTGTTGTAAGGCTTGTGTTCATATAGATGTAAATGACAATAATTGCACCGACTGTGGGGGCGATAGGACTCGCATATTCAAGGGTGATACCACGATGGCCCAATTTTTTAAATTTATAGAACAAATTAAAGCTTCAAAATTTAAGGATATCACCCTCCTAGGCCATAACGCTAAATCCTATGATGGTAATTTTATTTTAAGGTACATGATGGAGGTAAAAAAATGGACTCCAGAACTTATAATGAACGGTGGGAAAATCATGTCCATGTGTTACGGTCCGCTCCACATTATTGACTCGCTCAACTTTCTCCCGATGTCGCTGTCCAAATTGCCCAAAACTTTCGGCTTGGACGAGTCTTTGGCCAAGGGACATTCCCCCATTTTTTCAACAAAAAAGAAAACGCGGGGTATAGGGGTCCCTTGCCGCCAAAGGAGGACTACGTCATCGGCGAGATGTCAGTTGAGGGAAAGGAGCACTTTGAGAAGTGGTATGACGCGTTGGTCAAAGAAAATTATGTCTTTGATTTTAAACGCGAGTTGGAACTGTATTGTGTGAAAGATGTAGAGATCCTACGGAAGGCCTGCCTGAAGTTTAGAGACATGCTCATGGAGAAAGCAAAGGTGGATCCTTTCAGAGAGGCGTGTACGATAGCTGGAGCGGCCATGTTGGTTTAACGCCGAAGTCATCTTAAGCAGAATACAATCGGTATTATCCCTAACGGTGGCTATCGGTGCGCAGACCAACAGTCGCACGTCGCTGTACAATGGCTTTTCTGGGAGGCCCATCAACGCGGTGTCTCTATTCTTCATGCGGGTAACGGCCGTGAGGAATATGTGTTAGGGCGACGTGTAGACGGTGTTGTTAAGGCTGGAGATACCACCACCGTCTTCCAGTTCTGGGGCTGTTATTGGCACGAGTGCCCTCTCTGTTACCCTGACAGGACCACCCCCGTCAAAAATAGTCCCCACGAGACCATGGAGACGCATTATGAAGCGACCATGGCTTGTTTGGAAAAGTTTAAGAATGCCGGCTACACGGTCGTAGAGATGTGGGAGTGCATGTTTAATGCGATGAAACGCACAGACAAGGACTTGCAGCAATTTGTACTCCGGCACGAGGTGTATACCAAGGAACCTCTCAGTCCCAGGGATGCATTTTTTGTCGGGCGTACAAATTGTATCAAGCTCTTCCACGAAACAGACCTTTCTTGTGGGGAGAAGATCAAGTACTTGGATGTGTGTTCATTGTATCCATACGTTTGCAAGTACAAAAAATACCCAGTAGCCACCCCAAAATTCACTTGGAACCAAATTGTCCGTCTATAGATCAAGTAGAAGGCATAGCCAAAGTTACAGTGACGCCTCCGCGAGATTTATTCCTGCCCGTATTGCCTACACGGAAGCACGACAAGCTAATGTTAATCTTGTGCAGGAAATGCGGGGAGGAGAAAAACCAAGGCGCGTGTCAGCACAACGACAAAAAAGATCGCTGGTTGACAGGCGTCTGGGTGATTGACGAGATCCGGAAAGCCGTTGAGAAAGGCTACACCGTTGAAGCAGTGCACGAAGTGTGGGAGTACAATGTATCTGTTTATGACCGTCAGACGCGTTCTGGCGGCATGTTTCACGGGTACATTGATACTTTTTTAAAAATTAAACAAGAAGTCAGCGGATGGCCAGAGTGGTGTACCTCACAGGAGGAAAAGTTAGAATACATTCAAAATTATGAGGAAAGGGAAGGGGTAAAACTAGATTTCGGCTCTGTTTGTAAAAACCCTGGTCTCCGCACTCTGGCTAAACTTTTTTTAAATTCACTATGGGGAAAGTTTGGGCAAAGACCCGATTTACCACACGTAGCCGTTGTCAACGACTATCAGGGCGTCCACAAGTACCTGACGGATCCGTATATCACCGTGGACAGCGTCATTGATGTAAATGATGAGGTTATGTTCCTCAATTACAAGGATGCGCGTGACGCGTTGCGCCCTAACCCTAACACGAGTGTGGAGGTGACGTGCTACACGACTGCTATGGCTAGGTTGCACTTATACTGCATCCTTGAACAATTGGGGGACCGCGTTTTGTATCATGATACAGATAGCGTTCTATTCACCGAACGCCCCGGCGATTGGAGTCCACCGACCGGAGACTTTTTAGGTGACCTCACTGATGAACTTCAGGATTACGGTCCGGGAAGCTACATTAGCGCCTTTGTATCTGGCGGTCCCAAAAATTACGCTTACCGAGTTTGCGTTGGCGGCAATCCTGCCAAAACAAAAACGGTGTGCAAGATTCGTGGGATCACCATAAACTATGGCAACCGGAACGATGTTAATTTTGAAGTTTTGAAAGCGATGGTCACCGAACAGGCTGCGGAAAGATACATACAGATACCGCACAAAATTGTAAGAAAAGGTCTTGCGACTGTATGTACCGTTTCGCAGACTAAAGTCTACTGGCCCGTGTACACCAAACGCCGGATAACAGATGATTTTAATACGTTGCCGTTTGGGTATCAGAGTCCTTGTAAACGCGCTCGCTACGAATAAAAGGTGCTTATTTAGACGGGCTGAATAATCATCTTTTTTTCTTTCACTCCAGACAGTTCCACTGACATACCATTTTTCAAAGATTTGAGATTTTTTTTCATATTTTTTTTGCATGAAAACAAGCATATTTTTTATATTTTTTTAATGCACCCAGGATACTTTTTTTTATTTTTTTATTTGCCAGTACAGTCCTCCGCCTACCTGATTTTTTTCTAGTCAATTATTTATTTGTATATATTTTATTATAATAAATTGTTTGTATATATTTTTTTATTTTAAATCTAATAAATTGTTTGTATATATATTTATTTTCTTTCTAGTCAAGTATAATAAACTGATTGTATAAATTTTTTATTTTAAATCTATTCAAATATATATAATAAATTGTATATATATTTATTTTATTTTAAATTGAAACCATCTTTATTTAGTACCGAGGCCACTATTCCCCACCATATTGTAAATATTCACAGTATACTTTTCACTGTGTGTAAATAAATATTGTAAACAAAACCAGTTATGCTTATACTAATAATTATATATTGTAAATATTCACAGTATACTTTACACTGTGTATATACTTTTTTCATGACCAAATAAATATTGTAAAAATTGTTATGTTTGTGTTTTAACGTCTATACCCCCCCCCCCCCCCCGCACCTCTATCCTATAAATACAAGCTCATATAGCTTATAAGCTCAGTCTCAAACATTATGGACAAGTTGGAACATCCATTTTCGGCCATCATAAGCGGCCCTTCCGGCTGTGGAAAGTCACATTTTGTAGCAGACTTTATCCGTCACTTGGACACAATGTGTGACGTTAAATTTGATAAAATCATATGGTATTATGCTTTATGGCAACCGGGATTCGAACAAGACGGGACAAGTCCCCACGTCATATTTTGTAAGGGTTTGTCGGAAATAGATGACGTGTGTAATGACTCTCCACAGCTGATTATCCTGGACGACCTGATGCGTGAAGCCAACGAAGTGGTCGTCGATCTTTTTACCAAAGGATGCCACCATCAAAATATTAGCGTCATGTACCTTACAAAAAATATATTCCATCAGGGCAAGGGCCAAAGAGACATTTCCTTAAACGCACATTATATCGTGCTTTTTAAAAATACCAGGGATAAAGCTCAGATTCAACAATTTGCACGACAAGTCTGTCCTGAAAATCCCCGTGTTTTACAAGAGGCTTACACCGATGCTACAAGTACGCCTCACGGCTATATATTGCTATATTTCAAACAAGGTACACCAGAATTGTTCAGATATAGAACCCGCACAAATGTCGGCTGCTGCGTGTATCTACCGTGCAAAAGCTATAAAAACACCGACACTTCCCGCTTACAGATCATTTCATAACCATGAGTCCCAAAGTGCTGAAGCAGGCCCCTCTGCTACGTGCGATGTATCGCATGAACCTGCAGTAACGTGTCGCCTTGATGAAAACAGCCGACAAGAAACTGGTTGACTCTGTTTGCGAGTGTGCCTACAACACTTTAAAAGGGCGGGTACCGCTGAAAAATGCGCAGAAGACAAAGTTACGTGCTCACAAGCAGGTGTTGCTCAAGCTGGTCAAACGAGGAGAGTGCTGGAAGAAGAAGAGACGACTACTCGTTCAGAAAGGATGAGCGTTCTTGCCCTTACTTTCAGCCCCTCAAATCAGCGGGGTCCTCGGTTCCTTATTCAACAAGTAAATAATGGAACACACGAAAAAGATTATATTGGTGTCCCCGGAAACATTACACCGTTACGAGCAACACCACCAACAAACGGCTTCGGCAACAATTCTAGTGGTCTCTGAGTTGGACAAGGAAATGGGAAAAAACCTCGCTTCAAAACTTGACGACAAGTCTAAATGGACTTTATACCAACAAGTGCTACAGCACTATCTACACTTTAGTCAACACCCTCCGCCATCTGAAACCACCACCACCACACCCTGAAGTGTCTGTACTTCCCCTCCCAACTGTACTTAATACTGTACCAGCTCAGGCACGTATAAAAGCTGAACTTTTACTAGAACATATTAAGTCCCGAGGCGGCATCTCTTGGGACTCAAACGGAGAATTGAGTATTCAAGATACGCCTCTTCGTGGATCCAATATTGTGGATTTAGTCAATGATCTGGTCAGAGCAAGAAGACACAGCGAACCGTCAGGGTGGCGAGAGTTTCCACGGCGCTGCAAATTATAAAGGTTCAGAAAGAATTTATTGTGAACCCGAAACGTTTGGCGCCCATTAGAGATCCGACGCCCGTACCACAACCACTTACACCGTCGCAACGCCCAAAGAAGACGAAACTGAAGAGGGTGGATGAAAACCGGTGGCTGCCGTTCAGAGCTTAATAGAACGTCTAGCCGCCATCTACTACGACCCTTCTCATCCTGCAGAGTTTGCAGGGGCGGCGTCGCTCATAAAGGCGTAAAAAAATGATCCCGAAAATGGCTTCGTGCGCAGGACGCTTATACCCTACACAAACCTGTCCTAAAAAAATTTCCACGCAACAAGTACGTTGTGTCAAACATTGATGATCTCTGGCAAGCCGATCTCAACGATATGAGAAGTCTCAGAAAATACAACGACGGTGCAGTGTACTTGCTCACCGTCATTGACGTGTGTAGTAAGATGGCCTGGGCGAGGACGCTTCCATCCAAGACGGGGAGCGTCGTGAGAGACGCCTTTCGGGACATTTTCAAGCAAAGCTGCCGTAAACCTCTAAGTATACAGACGGACAAGGAGACAGAGTTCACGGCAAGTCTAGTCCGGAAATTTCTCAAGCAAGAAGGCGTGCATTACTACACCACTCATAATCCATACGTGAAGGCAAGCATCGTGGAACGGTTTAATAGAACTCTGAAAGGACGCATGTGGCGCTACTTTACCAAAAATAACACGTATCGGTATGTGGTCGTCCTCCAAGCTCTAGTCGACGCTTACAACGGCTCCAAAAATTCCAGTATCAAGATGGCGCCCGCCGACGTTTCAGATACTAACGTGCTTCAAGTCAGAGATAATCTGTACGGAAAAAGGAGTCCAAACTCGATGCCTAAAATAAAAGTCGGTGACACGGTGCGTATTAGGAAATCCAAAATGCTGTTTGAAAAGGGCTACGAAAGCAATTGGAGTGAAGAGATTTTCAAAGTCAGCAGTGTCGTGTTGAGACAACCTGTCGTCTACAGACTCACCGATCTTGACGGCTAAGAAGTGGAGGGGACGTTTTACGAACCTGAGTTGCAACGCGTACGTCTCCCTGAAACTTTTAAAGTTGATAAAATACTACGTGTCAAGGGTAAAGGCTCCAGAAATAAAGTGTACGTGCAGTGGAAAGGTTACCCCGCCAAGTTTAATTCCTGGATTCCCGCCAGTTACGTCAGCGCACTACCATGAAGGACCAATTTTACATCACTTTGCCAAGCGACAGCTCTATGGGATATTTCCCGAAAAATACCCTCACGAATTTAACCACGCAACTTCCTTACCGTCTTACACTCGAGGGGCTGTGGGAAGTCGCTCTGGCTGAATTTCAATATCCTTGTTCTTTCACCACCGTACCCGAGGGTCAATATATTGTATGGTACAACTGGGTGTACGCTAACGGCGTGGAACAAATATTCAAGGATCATATCCCTGCTGGAAACTACAGCACTATCCACGAATTGATCAAGGCTCTAAACGAAGTAGAGGCTTTTAAAGGGGATTCTGGAGTTATATTCAAATACACAAACCCCAACAAAAAAGTTGAAGTTATCTCTTCTTCACAAAATATACAGCTGTTGACTCTATCAAGCCAACTAAGTCTACAGCTCGGTTTCGATCCTAAGACTATTTTGATAAAAGTACCAAAGTCTCCGTACGCCGCCAACATTCTACTAGGCCTGCCCTCACAAATGTACATATACACGGATATCGTCGAGCCTCAGCCCGTGGGTGACATTGTGGCACCGCTGTTACGTATCGTCGGCATCAACTACGTAAACAATCTCTACGGCATACATAAGACAATTAGCTACGACCCGTTGCACTACATGCCGGTGCTTAGAAGGGAAATTGAAAGCTTGGAAATCAATATAAGAACCGACACGGGTGAACCTGTACCATTCGAGTTTGGAAAAGTGTGCGTGAAACTTCATTTTCGACGCTGCTCAACATGAACTGTCCCTACCAAAGATACTACATAAACCAGGCTGGATCAGGAATATCTTCGATCTACCACGGTGTTCCCTATCAAAGAGGGCATGGGATAGGAAGTTTTTTCAGTGGTCTTTTCAAAATCGTCGTACCGTTGCTGAGAAGCGGTGCTAAGGCCATCGGAAAACAGGTGCTTCATACGGGTATCGACGTGCTCTCCGACGTTGCCAACCAACGGCGTCCTTTCAAAGAGGCCCTACGGCAACGTGTCAGCGAGGCTGGAACAAACCTGAAACGCAAGGCTGAACAGAAGATCAACACGCTGATGACCAGCTCAGGCTATAAAGGGCGTCGTAAGAAGCTACGACTTCATTCTAAGGTCGTCACCCGACGTAAAATGATCAAGAAAGAAGCTAAAGATATTTTCAGTTAAAATGTCGTTTCTACACCCCCAGTCCTGCGAGTGCACCAGCAGTGAACTCGATCTCTTTTCCGTGCCACCCACTCAAACCAGTCTTGAAAGCGGGAAATGGCTCCAGTACAAACCTGTCTCTTCCCTCACAAATGATTCACCCATTGAATTTACCGTTACTGGACAAGGCGAGTTTTATATCGATCTTTCCCAGACTATGGTCTATATCAGGGCGGCCATCATGAAACCCGATGGTGGCGCTTTCACAGAGGTGGATCAGATCGCTCCCGTCAAAATATGGCTGCATTCTCTATTCACGCAGGTGGACGTGTTTTTAAACCAAAAACTAGTATCACCGCCCAGCAACACGTATGCCTATAGAGCGTACATTGAGATGCTGCTCAATTACAACAGCGAAGCCAAAAGAACGCATTTGACTTGCGGTCTGTGGTTCGCAGACACCCCCGAAATTTTTGAGGAGGCTAACGCCAACAACAAGGGATTTGAGGCCCGTCGCAGTCTCACCTCAAAGAGTAAGACGGTGGATCTTTTGGGGTATCTACACGGTGACGTGTTTAACCAAGAGAAATACCTTTTGAACGGCGCCGAACTCAGAGTCAGATTGGTCCGTTCCAGATACGTGTTTAGTCTTATGGCGGTCCCTGAACTCCCTCATTTTAAGGTTCACATCGTTGAAGCTGGTCTTCTAGTGAGGCGTGTCAAAGTAGCACCTTCTATACTGTTGGCACAGGCCAAAGCATTAAACCTCAGTCCCGCCAAGTATCCCATAACCCGTGTGGAAGTAAAAACACTCACTATTCCTACGGGCGTGCAAGGGAAATCGCTTGACAACGTATTCACCGGCCAGTTACCCCAACGGTGCATCGTGGGATTTGTGTCAAACGCAGCGTTCAACGGAGACGCCACCAAGAACCCGTTCAACTTTCAAACCTACGGCATGAACCATTTCTCGCTCTACGTGGACGGGGAACAAGTACCGTCGAAACCGTTACAGCCTGATTTTTCAAACAGACACTATGTAATGTCCTACCACACGCTGTTTTCTGGAACGGATATCTATTTCATGAACGAGGGTAGTGACATCACACGAGAAGTCTTCCCAAGGGATACCATCACATGGCTTTCGATCTCACACCTAATCTGTCCGCCCACATGACATCACATTGGAATTTGACGAGACACGGTTCTCTGAGCATCGAAGTGAGCTTCACCCGAGCTCTCACCGAAACCGTCAACTGTATCGTGTACGGGGAGTTTGCCAACATCATCACCATTGACAAGGACAGAAACGTCGTGACCGATTATGGAAGTTAATATAAACGGCTTCCCGCCCCTTACCCCCTTCATTTAAGCTATGGACGTCATTGTGGATTTCCAGAGATTCATCGACGACAACAAAGAGTTTATCGTCAAGGAACTGAGTGTTTTATCTGTATGCGGCACATTACTTCAACATTGGGTGTTAAAACCTCCATATGCTATCGAAGAACTTTCCAGCGATGCCAGAAAGAAAGCCAACTATATAGTCAACAATCTGCACGGTATCACCTGGGATTATGGTGATGTGGATTACAGCCTACTCGAATCCCTCATCTCACGTGCCACAGCGCTTGCAGAAACCATCTACGTCAAGGTGTCAGAAAAGAAAAAGTTTCTAGTCAAATACACGTCTACACCCTACGTAGATCAGTACGACAGAGGTTGTTCGTCACTGAAAACACTTAAATTGGGGCGCACCATGTGCATGGCACATAGTTCTGTCTCGAATTTCTGCTCTGCCTCTATCGTCTGGGGACTTCGAGACTGATTGATTGAAGATTGACACCCACACCATAAGACGTGCGCTGAAAACAAGTCTGTGGTTCCGTTCTGTATGGTCGGGTGTTTTCCCTGCTGATCAACTACCCGCAAGAATAGCTCGACCTGCCGCTCTAGTCATCAACACCGATCCACACACCAAACCTGGGACGCATTGGGTCGCCATCTTTATCAACAAGAACGGCGTGGGAGAATACTTTGACAGTTATGGTTTTCCACCGCGTATAATGACACATCTGGCATTTATACGCAAAAACACTTTTCGCACGTCCCATAGTAAGCTACAACTTCAAAGCATCGCATCAGACGTTTGCGGCCATTACTGTCTCATGTACCTTCTCTATCGCGCCCAGAATATTCCGCTGAAAACTTTCCAAAACCTATTCTCACCCACCAATCATACAGCCAACGACGCTAAGGTGGTGAGATATTACAATAGATTTTTCAAGACAGTAGGGGCATGTCGCCCTTCAAGAGGCTGTGTCCAGGTGGCGTGCGCCTAAAAAAGGGGCGTCCCGGCGGTGTGCAGGCCATAACCACCAAACATCATGGAAGTTCAAGACGTTTGCGGTAGCAAAACAAAGCCTGCGAAACCACTCGCCGTCACCAGTATTTTCAACACATTGTTCCCGCTGGATGGAGTCGATGCCAAGCGAGTCATCGTCGGCATGAGTGTCAAGAACAACTTTACGCCCTATGTCCAGCTAGAAAAATGTGGAGGGAACTGCGCCGTGTTTAACCGTACAGAATGTCAAGAACTGAACACCTACAAGTCGGTCATATCGAAATTTTTCGCCAACACGCAACCTCCTCAGAAGATTAGTCTGACCAATCACGAAATCTCTCTGAGACGCATGTACGGTGACCGTATGGTCGTCATCAACGAGAAACAAGACGCCGGAATCAAACGGGTCGCCTATCTAGCACCTAGCTGGGCGCGTCTTTGTGAGGTGTGGGACCTCATCGACGTCGCCGTCGACCGACGGGACATGTGGTCGACACCCGTCGCAATCTATTGCAACAATTTTATCGACACACTCGTCGTAGATGTATGCGACACGCTAACAGAATCGACGGATGTCATCGACCTAGAACAACCTACGGTGGAAACGCACATCAAAATCCTGGATCTTATCAGTGCTACCTACTATACAAGTCAAGTCATCGGTTTGGACTATTACATGTTGGATTGTTAACTAAAAACAATTTTACTAACGTATCTAAGAGACACTGTAGAAAATTGTATGAACGAATATATGCGTCATTCCTGTAAAAATGTATAATTGTGATGTTTAATAAATAAATATATATATTTGTAACATCTGTGTTTTATTTACGAGTCCCAACTTGTCTTGTCTGCCCGACAACCCGATGCCCCGGGTCAATATCTATTCTTGTCTCAACATGTCTTGTCTGCCCGCCAACCTGGCGCCAGGGAAAACCCACTGCCGGGGTCAATGACCTCAATATCTATTCTTGTCTCAACTTGTCTTGTCTGCCCGACAACCTGGCGCAAGTGAAAACCCGCTGCCCGGGTCAATATCTATTCTTGTCCCAACTTGTCTTGTCTGCCCGCCAGCCTGGCGCCAGGGTTGCGACATAACACGCAATGATTACGTCATTGGGAAAACCCAAGGTTGTTGAGGTCAAGATCTATTCTTGTCTCGTGAGCCGTCAAGCTGACGCCAGGGAAAACCCCCGTTGCCCGGGGCAATGACCTCAATATTTATTCTTGTCTTGTCTGCCCGACATACTGGGGCCAGGAAAAAACCCTGTTTCCCCGGGCAATGACCTCGATATCTATTCTTGTCTTGTCGGGCCGACAGATTGGCACCAGGGAAAACCAGATGCCCGAGGCAATGACCTCAATATCTATTCTTGTCTTGTCGGGCCGACATACTGGCGCCAGGGTTGGGACATAACACGCGATTATTACGTCATAGGAAAAAAAACTCAGGTTTTCCGGTCCGAGAGCTGCGGGTGGAGGAACATTTTCATGCATTTCGACAGACGCAACCAAACAACCAATTTTAGTAGACTTGTGACGGGGATAGCGGCCCCTAAATGTGGATTCTGAGGCCCCTGATTGTGCATGTGTCAGCTAGAGTTGTGTCATAACACGCAATGATTACGGCATAGAAAAAAACCCAGGTTGTCCGGTCCAAGAGCTGCGGGTGGAGGTACATTTCTACATCCAGGCATTTCGACAGACGCTACCATACAACCATTTTTAGTAGACTTGTGACGGGGGTAGTGGCCCCTAACTGTGGATTCCGAGGCCCCTGATTGTGCATAATTATAGATGCTAGAGTTGCGACATAACACGCAATGATTACGACATAGGAAAAACCCAGGTTAATGAGGTCACGATCTATTCTTGTCCCAGCTTGTCTGCCCGCCAACCTGGCGCCAGGGTTGCGATGATTACGTCATTGGGAAAACCCAAGTTTATCGAGGTCACTTGTCGCCCCGGCAGTCTGGCGTCAGGCTGGCGAAGGAGGAGGGGGGTCTTTGGAACAAATTACCACACTCTACCACAAAGCATCATAACGCAAGGTTCATGCTGCTTGTTCCGGGACAGAGCCTTGTGACAGTAGAGCCGATGTTCATTCTAGGCTTGTCAGCCATAGCGCAAGCTTCGTGCCGAACCCTCCGTCAAACTGACGCCAGGGAAAACCCCCGGTCCCGGGGCAATGACCTAAATATCTATTCTTGTCTTGTCTGCCCGACATACTGGCGCCAGGGAAAAACCCTGTTGCCCCGGGCAATGACCTCGATATCTATTCTTGTCTTGTCGGGCCAACATATTGGCACCAGGGAAAACCAGATGCCCGAGGCAATGACCTCAATATCTATTGTTGTCTTGTCGGGCCGACATACTGGCGCCCGTCTCAACTTGTCTTGTCTGCCCGCCAACCTGACGCCAGGGCTGCGACATAACACGCAATGATTACGTCACACAAATTGGGGTCAAAGTCAAAGTCAAATTGGGGCCATGGGGCCAGAACACTACTTATGTGTATATACATGTATATATTCAGAGAGCGAGTTTGATTTTATCACCTTCCACACATGCACATTGCTTAGTTCCTAACAGTTTGCGCCCTATTTGAATGTTACGAATCACGAAAAGCTATGACTATCGATGAAACATCAACCTTATCAATATAACATTTTAATACTGTCTTTGTTGCATGTTTTTCCTAGCTAGTGGTGTCCTGATGCTTATCTAATTATCATAATTTATTCACGTATTTTTCATGAGCTTCACGTTATACAATTCATCGAATGTATATAACTATTAATCATTTTTAGAGTATAAATAAATATATCAATATTGTTGCAGCAACTTCAGTGGCCGCATAGTCTGAGGTGCTATTCTATCAGTTGACTTAACTGGCGATAATGAGGGATCAAGGTTTGTATCTCGGTCGGGTGTGGACTACTGAGGGTGGTTTTCCTAAAATGGTTTTTAAACTCCTTCTACGCAACACAATAAAATAATTAAATGACTGCTCTATCATATATTTATTGCTGGTACTCATTATGGGTGTCACTATTTGAAACTTGCAAGAAACTTTATTGCTAGGAGGGAAGAAGTCGGGGATTGAATATCGGCAGTAGCAAGGCGTGACCATTTTAAAAGTGTTACTAGATACCTATGTCTATATAGATGTAACAGCACCATTCTATAAGAATATTTCACTGTTCACATTAACATTTTATTATTTAATTAAAAATTATAATCTTAATTTTCGTTTTATTTAAGAATCTTCTCCATTTCAATTGATTCCAGAATAAATTTTCCTCCTTTTTAATTTTTGAATCATATAATCCTAACATAAGGAGTTTGGTTGATTTGCAAGAACGAAACTGTGTAGACCATTAGTGTGGGTGGAACGTAAGTGGCGTTTATTGCATGATACGCACAGAGATTTATACAAAAAGTGACGTCATAACGTGTGTGGTACGGAAGAGATATCCAAAACACATTACTACGGCACTAATGGCCCACTCATATTATTTATTTACTAGACTACTAACTCATTAATACTATTGTGGCACTTAAGAACGCTTCGGTGGCCGTGTGGTCTAACGCACTACTCTGGTGTTGAGGTAGACTGCCGAAGACGGGGAGATTGGGTTCTGATACCAGCCGAGTAAACTAAGGGTGGGTTCCCTAAATTGTTTTTTAATCTTCTTCAATTAAAATGTGGGTGAACCTCGTCCCAATTAAACCTTCCCAATCTCTGAACTATTAATTTGTTTAATAGATATACGTATAACACAAGCGGGTAGTAGGACGCGGTGTTACAAATAGAACTCACATTACAGTTACACGTAGACACGTTCTTTCATACCAACTTTTTTTTTTGGTGTTCCACTTTCTCTTACTGCAGATTGGGGTACATTTCCTTTAAATTCTAAATTCTAAATTCCTAATTTTTTTTTTTTTGGCATCTTCATAACATTTTGGTTATTAGCTTATGTTCTAATTACACTAATGGATTAGGAATTGGGAAGGTTGCATTTAGAGGAAATACGCCTTCATTTTCGTGGAGGGGGAATAGGAAACCATTAAGGAAAAACCTCACCAGTTCCCTCGACCGAGATTCCAACCTCCATCTCCTCGTCCTCGGCAGTCTACCTCAACGCGAATCTAGCGTGTTAGACAACTATTCCGCCTAGGCGGGTTCCTAATAGTTACCACATTAGAGTCAATATACTGCTAGCCCAGATAGCAAGTAAAACGTGGTGCACAAAATTACGAGTGTGTATTTAAAATTGCTAAAATTGAAAGCGATTTTCTTTGGAAATAATACACTTTGTATGTAGGTTATATTTTTTTTTACTTTAAGCACTGCTTGCCTTTGATTAAAGATATGTATTTATTTTATTTCATGTTTGCAAACAATATTTTCCTGGTAATACTCTAAATGTAATTAAAGCCTTAGTGGGTTTGAAAAAAAAAATCCTAAACATGGCACTGACCGTAACATGCATGCAAGACGTGCACTAGTCGATCTAATGGTGGTTGAAAGTCGGTAATTGTTCGAATTTCATCTCATTGCTCTAGCTAGTGGAGTTCTTATTTGAGGCGCCACAGATTTTTGAGGGGGGTAAGAGAAAGAGCTACGGATGTCAGATAAAAATGCAAGCAGCTGAGATACGACTTCTCTTGCCCGAAAGATGACGACTAGAACTGAAATTACTACCCCTGAAATTAATATTGTCAAGATATTGACCCAGTGCCTACACATCTTTTAGCCCGGTATACACGAAACAACTTCTTGTACATAAAGTTGCACAAGAAGTTGTAACTTGAAGACGGCATCGAGTGCACACCAAACTTGTACAAAATATGCTTTGAATAACATATTGTATACAATTACAGGAAATAGAACGCCTCCTGCATCTGTCATTTTTTTAGTACAACTTTTGAATTGTAAACATGAAAACCTCGTCTGTTAGACAGTTGTTTAAAAGAGTGATAGAAAAAAAAACAACTGAATGCTTGAAAACAAACAAATAATTTGATCGAAGGATGTTAAACCCCAAACATAAAGGTTTTCAATTATTTTAAAAATATATTAAAATATTAAAAAAAAATATTGTCATAATATTTAGGAATGATTAAGAAATGATTTACATTAAGTAACAATATTTTCCAAAGCATTCAATAATTATTTTTCATAAAAAATGAAAACACACATTTTTTTTTTTTTCAAATATTTTATGTATTCACAAATCCTGTGTGAACAGTCACTGGTTAAAATTTGTATGCAATCTATATGACCAAGATTTTGTACAATTTTTTGCACGATTCTTTGTACAAAAAGTTGTGTAGTGTGTACTGGTATTTAGAGTTTTGTTGAGTTTACTGTAGCAGATGCTTTTGTTTTGATGTGTGTATCATTGAAAGCTAAAGAACGGAAATTTATAATTATATGTCTTTAATAAGTAATAACACAATAATGTAAGTCACAGAACAGAAGGACAAACAAAGCCACAACTATCATAAAAAAAAAAAAACACTCAATCTGGTGCAGAAGCGACAGATTTACATGGACTTTAGCGTAGGGATAAATGCTGGGAATCTATTAACTTTCACAGAAATCTTAAAAGTTTGCTCCTATAAAAATAAACGGTGTATCTTGATGAACATATTTATTTGGTCCGGACACCATGTTAAATACTAATGTCAACATTCATACGTTTAATTGTTGCCATCTTATGTTGCCATCTTATTTTGCCAATAATGTTGCTGTGGTATAAGTGTTGAGAATTAGCAATTTTTTTTTAACCAAAGATAAATATTTTATTTATAGATATACATTACCATGAATTAATCAAGATTTGCATGATGATGTAAATAAATAATGAAAAGTTAGATATTTGCGGTAAAGATTGAGTTTTAGTTGGACTATATATTATTTTTGCCGACATCATCGAGCCTTATCTAACATTTAAGTGAGTGTTCATTTGTCAAAATACTTTCAGTAGTTTTCTCAGAATTTCTATTACTGTAAATAGGTTTTTCTAATTATACGTATAGAATTATTCATGTTTTTTTATATTCCAAAACACTCGTTGCCAAGGAGATGTATGATTGATTTCTTGTTCTTTTAAAAAACATTTTTTCCTAGGGCTCTTAAAACGAAGATGTATGCATTAAAAGTAAATATATTTGAATTGATACAAATTCAATATGCAAAGAAACACATCTACTGTGGGTTTTTTAGACACTGCTAGACACTGCTTAGCTTACATATTAATTATAAGAAAGAATATATTTGTATAAATATTATTCATATTAAAAACAACTCCATCGAAATAAATTCAGTAATTCCAAAGATATTAGGCAACTGATAGTCATACATGCAGATTAGTAATGTCTCTTGAGCAAAACTGCTAAGCAAGCTTGGAAGGGGTGCCCCCAAGCTTAAAAGGAGTTGTCCCGGATTCGATGATCCGGCATGCAGACCTTTCTCCCAGGCTTTATTCTTTCTCGCTATTGAGTTTAAAAATATATGCCTTCCCACAAGCCACAACATTTAACCCTTACCCCGTGTTATTTGCCCACAATATGAACTCGTGAATCCATCTTCTGGGCTAAAAATCTTGGATCCCTTATGGAGGTCAAGCTGGCATTCTTTTGATCCATATTGAAAAATATTTCAGGGAATTTGAAGAAATCGTATTTGGTGAAGATTTCTTTTAATTTCGCAAAGTGATCAGCAACTATGAAATGGTTTTATTTCTGAGTTTGGGATGGGATCAGTATTTGAGCTTTTCGCCATGCAACGTCAGTATTCCATTTCAAAAAAATGTCGGACCACTTACGACCACCAGCCTCTTTAAAACGGTTTGGGATGTGGTTTTCTTGACAGAAACGAAAAAATTTGAGCTTAATGATTTTAGAATTCAATGGATAACCTAAAGGAGACAAACGAAAAATACTTTGGCATGGTTGTTTTAGTTGTTCAGGGGTCAATGTGGGTTCTCCACCTAATATTGACTTCTTTAATGAGCAATCTTTTTCCAGATAACGGCATAAATCACGTCAAGGTACACGACACTTGTTAATTGCCCTTGAGGTGAGAACTTCCCAATCTTCACACCACTCACTGCCTTGCACATGTTTTTATCAGTCCATAATCCCCTCTTCTTAACGTTGTCAGACATTATTTTATACCTAAAAACCAAAGCTTTTATTGGGTAATTTGTCAGGAGAAAAATTAAATGTGAACTGAAATTTATATGGTTATGGTGAACTTGATACAACTATCCGTGTCGCCATATCAGGAACAGGACATCTTTCAAGAAAATAGTTTAATGTTGAACAACTTGTAAAAGATACAACCTCAACGGAACAGCAATCGAAAGAGCATTCATAACTGAATAGAGTACGATAGTTTTCATGAAAAAAGACTTTGAAAAACATGAATAAAACAAAGGAGAACTTCCAGAGAAATACAAGAAGAGGTTTCACGAGAAACACAAAACAGGCAACTGACGACATATTGCTCAACCTGGCTGGATGGGAAACGATCACTCGACACACTAGGAGGTCCCCTCTGTGGATGCTGATGACATCTAGTGTATTTTTTGGTTAGCTAAATCACAATAGGGGGTTGGCTCTATCAAGAACATGGCCATAACACGAGCACCCACCTAGTTGTAATAGTAGAGAAAAGATCCACTGGATTAAATGTTTTGGGTCTGGGTTATGATTCTTGGAGGATTATTTTTATTTCCCATTGTATTCATATTAATGATTTTAATTCACAATTATTTTGAACGTCATCTATATAACTAGTATAGTTTAGAAGAGATTTCCAAACTTCAACACAATATGCTCAACTTTCTTTTATGAAACTCGCATCACTCCATATTTCTAATAATAATAATAATACATAGCCATTCCAAATTTTTTCTAACTGTCACACGTTCAACTATTCTTTTATGGTTCTAGAAAGTTTTAATTCAAGTAAAAGACGATACAATATAAATAAAAGAGGTCCTAGGTTTTTTTAAAAAAAATTACACTCAGTTTTTTTTTAATTATAGCAAAATAACCTTAATGGATCACACTATGGCCCTTTCATATAAGCTGTACCATAGTGGAATAATTCAAGGTAAGGGTGGATGCGGGATACCAAAGTTAAGTGTAAATATTTCAATAAGGTAAATATTAATAAGAGGGATAAAATAGGTACGTGGCAAAGCTTAGATCTTTGTAACTCTAACATATAAAGTCTAAACAATAGCTCATAGCCGTAAAATTGTCAAATATGTAGGCTACTAAATTTAATAACCTTTATTCATTGGACCTGCTTCTGTGGCCACATGGTCTAAGGCTTCACTCTCAACCTAGACTTCCAAAGATGAAGAGATCAGGTTATGAATCTCGGTTGGGTGCACTGAGGGTGGTTTTATTAATTATGGTTTTCCACTCACCATCCACGTAAATGCAGGTGCCCTTCCTCTAAATTCAACCTACCTCATCCCTAACTTTAGTGTAGTTAGAACATATTCGTATTACCTGAACAAGAAGTAATACACGGTGCTTAAAAAACATTCCTATTAAGAAAAATCAAAGTTGAATTATGTTAATACTGTTTTGAGAAACCTTATAAACATTTATTCAAATTATAATTTTAATATTTCTTTTCAAAAATAGAACAAATAGCATTTTAGGCAAATTTAGATAAATCTGGCTAGCCTTATAACTGTTCATTAAAAACTAACTCCATTTAATTAGTATTAAGCATTAACAAAATATTAACAATAATAAATAACAAAAAATAATGATATAAATGAAAATTTTTAAAAAAAATGAATAATTTATGTTCCCAGATTATACATATAAATAATTTAGAATATTTTTGTATTGATAGATAGTTTATCTCCATTAAATATTTATTTTTTATAAGAAATTCTAAATTATAGGACGAAATTAACTCTAAAGTAAATTAGTTAAATGTATTAAATATATAAAATATCAATTAGTGTGGTATTATAGTAAATAAATAGAAAATTCCGTACAGAAATTATTATTTATATAATAAGTAACATCATTAAAACCGGGTGAGAGAATTGTCTAACGCGTCCTTCTCTGATTAGCCTCGGGTGCCGGTGACTGGGAAATTGAGGTTGGGATTCCAGTGGGTTGTACTGAGGTGGCTTTTGTTTTCCATTATATCTTAACATAAATGTGTGTACATTTCCTCTGAATTCAACCTTCCGCATCTAACCAGTTAACGTAATTAGTACATATGTGTACAACCTGATCAAAAAGTAAGACACCGCGCTAAAAACACTAATAATACTCTATAATAATTATAATTTTATAGTAATACTATCACAATATAATCATTATAAAGTTATAGTATGACTAGTTAATACAATAATATATAATTTGATTAGTAAATAGGTTTACTATTAGTCCAATACTTTTTAATTCATTTAATAATATTTTCATTTTAACAAAGCTTACTGGGATATAATTTCGATAAATTAATGTTAAAACAAACATTACATTTAAACTTTTAAATGGGTAAGTATTATATACTGTTATATATCAAAGGTTTGATTTAAGTAAAAAGAGTTTGAAGGAATGATGCATACACATTCATTGGATCAATAAAAATATAATTGGCTGTCTAAACTAGGTTGATTTCTTTGATAAGAATAATAGTATTGTATAAAATAATTTTGATAAGAATAATAGCACTGTCAAATATGTGTGGACAAGAAAAATGGTGCGTCATATGCATTATATTGTTGAGGTCAGAAGGCGTTTTTCAGGCGTACAATATACTTTAGTCACGCCACCTGTTGTGTAGATTGTTAACTGTCTCTTATTAATAATTCTAGTAGTTGATTGACAGAGCTCTAAACCTTACATTGTTGTTAAAGGAATGAATATTAGTAGAAAAGTTATCTTATTCTTAAAAAAATACAGGTACTATACTATTGTACTAACGTGTTTCATAACTGTTTGTAGTTAGTTGTTATTGTTCCACCGCGTCCTACCTCCCACCGAGGATATCCACATTAAAAACCATTGACCTAGGGATGAATATTATAGAATCCATACAAAATATAGACACATTCGGGAAGGGAGAAGAGGAAACCATCTAAGTAAAAAAACTCCTTTGGATTGTGTTCGAGCCTGAGAACACTTGCCCAATGACATGGTTACATTGTTTAGTCTTTTATTCACCTATGTAAAGCTATTACTAGATCAAAGATATAATCAATCTTATTTCTGATGGTTATTTATAATACAAACAGATAAACAAAAATGTTAGTGTAAAATATTGTATACAACCTGTATCATTATTTAGTCTAAAAATAAACAAATTTATCTTGAATCTATGTGTATTGAATGAGGTGTGCAACGCTATTATGAGAGCAGTGAGGTAATTAAAACATTGACATGAAAATTATTAGCTTAAACGAATCAATAGGATCTTCAAATATATTTATATTAGCGTCAAAGTACCCATTTTCTGATTCATCTGTTTGACTATAGGTGGAATTTCTCTGGAAGTGGCCACCTGCATTGCAGCACCCTGGCCCGTTTTCATACTCGTGTCACAATATAACGCACAATATTTCCTCCAAGGAAGGTGATGAGGGAACACTTTACATCTTCAAGCTTGTGGAAGTTTATAATGGTGCTAGGTAGCTTACTACGTTCCCGTCAGTAAAATCACATCTCAAACAGAAAAAATAAATGTTTAATAATATCCAACGCGGGCCTCTTCCGTGGCTCCACTCGCCAATTCAGGTCGGCAATCACCGTTTAGCTTAGCTGGCAAGGCTGACGTTGTCTTTGCCAATTTGTAGGGTTATATGTTGACTGTAGATACCCGTTAAGATTTGAGGATCAGTAAGTGAGTACTAATATAAGTGTTTATAAGTACTATCTCTCACAAACTACTACATTAGCAAGATAACTAAAGTAATTTGTCTTAACAGTGTTCTAAATTATCATGTTCCTACCATTCTTTGGAACCCAATTAGACGGGAGTGGGGATAGGGATATGTAACCTAGTAGTGACGTATTCAAAGTGCCCGATAGTGTCGACGCCATGTTGCTGGAGGACTTGGCTGGTTAGATAGCGTGTATCTATATACTTTACCAGGAAACCAAGTCAATGTTGTCATGCAACCTGTTGTGTAGATAGTAAATTTCCTCTCGTCAATTATTTAACATTTGCATGACCGAGTCCTGACATCAAATATTCCTTGAATAAATTCAATATGATAATAAAGCTTAGTTCTTATAAAGAGACATAACTGCGCTGACTTGTTTCTACTTGTGCTGTGTTCATTCTGGCTCAATTTTAAGCTAAATAAGAATGAATATTTTAAAATAATCTATGCGATCTAATTAATTACCATTGAAACTGTGGGAAAAAAATACAAAAAGATTTTAATATAAAATTAAGTTTATTGTTATTAAAATTTAAAAATGAAGATAAAATACTTAGTGACATATATTTATATTTTAATATATCATAGATGTGCTGGAAAAAATCATCTATATAACTTTATGTCACACAACGTCTTTACTGACAGTTCGGTAGAAATTGTTCAGCTCATATTTGAAATGAATCAGAATACCGTTGCATGTCCAATGGCTGTTGTCCTCATACAAGATAGCTGCTTTCATTTCTCAAACGATCTTTTAGTAAAACTTCACGTCACATCTAACTTATCTTTACTTCAAATTCATATGTATGAACAAGAACTTATGAATTTTGAAGAGATGTTTCCACAACAAGTTATTCTAGATGGCATCATAGGGGTGCCAATAATGATAATTTGGTTTGTTGAAAAAATTGATACATATTTTTGGAAGCTTTTAGCTAGTTTCACGTCCACTTTTCTAGGTAATCCAAGAACACCATTTTTTTTTGTATTTGCTACACAAGATTTTAAGGAAATAAACATTTTTAAGAAAGAATGTCACAAGACATGGGATGAATACCATCTTTTGAATGTTGCGGCTATTTTTCTCTACGAACCTCAGGTATCAAATAATAAAATTGCATCATATATTTCACAACAAAATACTGCAATTGCATTGCTTTACAACCAATTTAAAAACGACTCTTTCATGGAACTTTCAAAAACTTCAACCAGTGAATATTTCAATGTTTTTTCAAAAAAACTTGTTAATATACATGGATACGAAGTAAAACTTACAGAAGGAAGACCAATTTACGGTTTAAGGTTAGGAATACTCAAGGCTGAATTGAACAATTTGAAAACTTTCATAGAAAGCATAAATGGAAAAGTTAAAATTCTTGCTTTGAACAAAACTGACGAAATTAATATTTCAGATGGTGAGAGTATAAAAACTACCATAATTGAAAAACCAGACATTCATGGAGTTGTATTATTTAAACATTCAAGAAATCTATTCACATCATCTTTTTCTTTTAAACAGAGCTGTATGGCATTTTTAGTGCCAAAAGCTCTGCTTGTTCCACGATACATGAATGTAATTTTACCCTTCACATCTAGTTCTTGGGCACTTGTGTTTGGAAGTATACCAATTTTGTCTATATTTTGGAAAATATTTAGGCGAGATTCAATATTTGAATTAAAAACCACCCTGGAAACTGTTAGAATTTTTTTGAGTGGAAGCACCAATTTTACAGTTGTTTCGTCGATCCAGAAATTCTACCTGGGTATGTGTTTGTTGTTAAGTCTAGTGGTTATGAATGCATATCAAGGTTCTTTGACTAGTTACTTAACAATCCCTCATTACTATCATGATATAGATACATATGATGAATTAGTTAAATCTAATTTGATCTTGTCTACACAAGCTATGGATGGTTCAAATAATGAGATTTTAGAAATATTGCTTGAGGGTGATACTAGCAATCCTGTACTCAAAGTTTTGATTTCAAGGGCTGTGATTATAGAAAATATAAAAGAAAACACTAGACAAAGTTGCCTTCGACAGAACCATGATCTACGTTGATGCTGTAGAAATAATCAGATTGTATTATCTACTAGGGGACTACTATGAAGATGGTTATCCTCTTCTACATATCTCGAAGGACTGTGGTCAATTTATGAGGCTAGCTTTTCAATTTCCTTTCGTTTCACCCTTTCAAGCCAAGTTTGATATTCATTTGGGAAGGCTATGTGAATCAGGAATTACAGATCAATGGCTTCGTGAGGACGAATATGAATTGTTAATCACAACCATTAGTAAGAGAATACTAACCGGATTGAAGCCTCTAGGTCTAGCTCATGTTCAGACCTCCTTCTTTATTCTTATGGGTGGGTTATCTTTAAGCACCATTTCTTTAATAATTGAGATTCTAGTTGACACTCGTGGACATAATTTATATTTAGATCAAGTAATTAAATATATATTAGCTACAGTTATGGTTATGTATCGTCATGTATTTAATTGAATAATTTCTTTAATAAACTGTTATATCTCATTTAACACATATTTGGATAATCTATTTAACATTCTATCCACTTAACAATAAAACCAATATTTGATTAAATCTCGTAATTTTTTTTTGTAAGCTACTAATAAACGGGTGCTCCATGACGAGGACTTTGACTTGGAATTAATTTTTAGAAAGCATGGATGAATTTCATCACCGTGTTTGTTTACTTATTTGTTATAGCTCAATCTAATCACGAGTGATAGAGTTAATGAAAGGTTTTAGTCTGTTGATATTACAAGGCCATTAATAATGTATGCAACCAAAATGTTTAGTGAGAAAGGCAACAGATTGTATACCGCTAAAATGGATTTAATTATCCTGCGGTTTATATATCCCAAAAATATTGATGTAACAAAAAGCAGTGTAAGGAAAAGTGTTTTGTTAAATCTTTGGGGATGCACTGTTATTTTTAATCAGGACGTGAGTGGAGAGATGTGATACCGGTGCACTTAGATCATATTTAAGATTTTGATGACATTAAGATATATAAAAGTCTGTAACAATGGTCCGATAAAAGGAATTCGACACATGAGCTCCCTGATTGCTACACAACTTTCTCGAACTAAACAAGAGGGCATTTTATACTGAATGACAGCATCATGTTTTAACGGTGAAGAACAGTAGTATTTACAAAGTGAAGTAATCTTGTGATCATAGTTGAAAATTGCCCTTTGTACCCTTTCTTTTGTATTTATCTGTTGTGTAGTCAAGAAAGGAAAGATTTCCATCAAGCGACTTTTCCTCGTTCTCTCCATCCCTGCCGTAATTTCTGTAAGGTCACGTTCCTTTTTGTCTTCTTAAATTTAAAAACCGCGGGGGTGATAACTCTTTTGGATTTATAATATAGTGTGTAACTGATTGGTTTATTCCCTAATTCTGGCCTAAGACTTGTTTACAAATTAATATTTCTTATCAATCAGGGTAATGTAATTTATAATATCTAAAGCTTTTATTATTTTAGCTTGCTTTCGTGTAGATCTATTTTCACAGTTCTAGACATAGATGGGAAAATTCCTTCAATGAGTGGGATTGTGTGGTTTTTATTTTCTCAGGTGACTGGCCATATTTTATGAAATTGATATTTTATTTGCGGATTTGATAGGTCATAGTTTTTATTTAATTTTTAATTCTCTAAAATGTCATTATTGTGTGAAGTTATTTTTAAATTGGGTCTAATATATATCTGGTTGGGGTTTACCTGCTGTCCAAGTCTGTTGGAAAATTGGTAAAATACCTCGAAGAATGAATGTATGAAAGTAGATTTAGTAACTTTTATAATTTAGTGACAAGGATTTGGAACTAGATAAAAATTATAGTTTAAATTTATATATGGGACTGAACGCATAGTTCTAGAGTTGTTTCACTCTCAATGATACATATTTTAGGTCGTTTGTAATTAATTATCAGTCTGAAGTAAATATTAATCAATCTTCTCAATTTTTTTTACTATCAATGATAAAAGTAAAAATTGTTTTAATTGGTATTTATTTATGTGTCTGCGTGAACAGAGTTGTGCATTTGTTTTTTTCTCACTCTTTCCTTAAATTTATATAAAATTCACCCAATGCTTATGACATCTAACAGTTAAGATTGACAAGTGCCTTCATCTAGTATAGAGATGTATTACTTAGTTTTATTTGTTCTTAGAGTGATTGTGTTTTTAATATGTTATGTGTTAAAATAAGTAATGAGGGTCAGAGACATCAACTTCCCGTTGGTTAGTGCCTGAAGGAAACTCTAAATTTAGAATCATCTTAAAATGTCAAAGGGTCTTGGTATTATATTTGTTTTAGGTTTTATTTATAGTGGACAGCCATTGACATTCCCAAGATAAAACCGATTAAGTCTGAGTTACAACTTGCACGGTGGTGGGTCAACCGCCTTAGAGACAAATGAAGGTCCTATGACACTGATGACGAGTTTGGCTGCGACATTTGGTGAGCCACCCTCGGGACCTGTGTAAGGGTCAGGTAGGGGAAAGGATGGCGGTGACAAAATCCTATACTTAGCTTTCAACCTATGCCTAGCTTTCTTTGAGAGAGGAATATGACCTAGAAACAACACAATTCCTTCTCGACCAACGCACATATGGGATTCTAATCAAAACCAAAATGGATCAACGCCCAAAAAAAACAAAATAAAAAGGGAGCAAGCCCCGCAATTAAAACAACAGTTGGATTACGTACTAGGTGACGTAGAAAACAAAGTCTCTCTACGTATGCCATCAGTGTACTGCCAGCACCACGTAAAAAATAGACAAAAAACAAAACTTCTCGTCGTATCACTTCAGTGTACTGCCATGGCCTGAGCACTATTGATTCCATTAAGTTAAATTGATGGTTGAATCCAGCCCATATTTTCCATCAAGGAACTTGTCTGTATGATTGATTATGATGGTGACAAAATTTAACTAGGGCCGGGTCATATCTCCACTGTGCCCTTATCACCTTTTCTTTCTCATGGCATAACTCGGACTTTCCCTAATAAAATAAGATTTTTTATATATAACACTATCTATATTTCGAGAATTCATAGCACTTTGGGAGGGATGAATATACTAAAATAATACAAATCTACAGTGTTTAATATTGAACAGTGTTTATTATTATAATCATTATTATTTGGTTGGAAATTTATTAAAAATAATCGTTTGAAAATTATCCTCGTAAAACCTTGGAATAAGTGGCAAGATTATAACAGATCCTTT
>JBCFYV010000012.1:72963179-72991892 GCA_039000515.1 Timema cristinae | reverse complement strand
CCCATTGTATATTACAATTAGGAAACAAATTTTCATAATTTTCGCCAGTAGCCCATAAGGTGCGTGCATTGTACCTTTATTTTTTTTTAAAACCCTTTTTAATATTTTAAACACGATTGATCCTGCTAATTTTAAAAGTATGGTGTTGCGAGTAAAACATCCCTACTTTGATGAGTTTTGTTAAATCTTTAATTAATTGTATAAAGCCGAAAATGACCGAACTCGATTGAGTATATACATTAATTTGGACAACCTTCGCTTATAAATTGTGGGCAGGAGAAGATCACAAACCAAACATTTTTGTGTCCTTGTATATTAAGTGGGCGTGCTGTTTCAAATATCAACACACACACAAGTACGATTCTAGAATTGTTATTTTTAATTGTTTAACTTTTATAAATTCAAAAACCTTTTCTATTCTCAATTAATAGTTTCTTAGCTCAGGCTTGAAAAACTCCGGGCTATTTAAAATGAAGTTGGGCTATATTAGGTTTTATTGGGTTTGTTTTTGGTGTGATTAAAGATTATGTATGTTACTGATTAAACCCCACTCATTCTAACATATTATTCATGCATAGAATGTTACTTAAAAATAAATAACGTCCACGCCTAGCAATAATATTATATTTTATAAATCTATTTTTTTAAAGAATTAAAACAATATACATTAGTTAACTAAATTCAAAATAAGACTTTCATGAAATCTTTTTTAGTAAAATTGTGTTCTCACAAAGAATGTTTTAAATTTAAGATTCGGATGGACACCTACTATATAAGAACGATAAAGTTGTGCCGGCTATTGCTTAAAAAATATACATAGTAATAACATGCGGTTTTTTTCATTGCGTTAAACTTGTAAATTTAAAATGAACTATATTAATAAAAAAGTTACAAGTTAATATTTACTTTTTTACAATAATACGTAATTTCAATTAAATTTAAATTAAATAAAACATGAAATATAATAATATAGTTTTGAAGTTATCATATTATTATAGAGAATAAGATAATGTTCTATCATACACGACAAATATTTACAATACAATAAAGGGCAGAAAATTTGATATTTTCAAATTAAATCATGTCTCATCTGTTGAAAAAGTTCAGTAGCTGCCTGGTAGAATGCTCTGTCTTCAAAAGCGCCTCCCCCTCTCCACCCCAACCCCTCTTTGGCATTCACTATCTTTTCATCTTTTTTTTCCTATAAGCCATGCTATTCCCCTCTATTCTTTATATAGTATTTGTGCCTCTAATTATCCTACTTAGAGCCACACTTCTGATAATCTTAATATGTTGGCATAAATATTTGAAATTTTTCTTGTCAATCTTGCAAAGAAAAATAACCTATTAATTTGGTACGATCATTGATTTATATTGATTGTTGTACTCTAATAATACTATACTGTTGTTCACTGTATTTAAATAGTTAAATTTAATAGACTATTCTTAATATTTTCAAGTCCTTTATTTTATAAATCATTTAGAATACATTGTTTTTTAGTTTTTTTAAAGATTTCCAAATTATCTATTTGAAGGTTTGACCATTATCTTTACCCCTCTTTAAGAAAGTCAATTTTTTATATTTTATAATATACTTCTTTTTATTTATTTATATGTTTCGCACTTAGTTTTTAATAATATGTTTCTTTCCACATAAATCCTTGATAAGTCCGGTAAGTGGACTCACCTGTAAGATTCGAGAGGAGAGTCAACCTCTACAAGTAGTACCTCATTTGGTGTCATCAGTGTGATTAAAAATGTCCGTAAGCTTTAAATATCAAATTATTACTATATCAAGGAATTTGTCGATTTACCTATTATTTTTACTTTTCATATGACGCCACTGGAATGTATGTTTTCCATTTCCAGTAAATCAGTACTGAGTTAATTTTAAATGAATATTATTTTTTAAATGGACATATAGCTATTATTTTAAAGTTACCCAATTGTTTGTGCATGGTAAGTTACTAATTTTTCTATCTTATAAATTATATAATTTATAAAATAATATATATTATTTCGTTAGTCTAAAATTTGAAACTACCATCATTTATTGAAATTTGATATTTAGTTTTGAAATATCTTAAAAATCATTAAAGTTGTTAATGTTGTTTCATATAATCTTATATTTTCTTTTACATATTTTATAATATTATTAAATGATTTAAATTCTAGTATTAGTGTATTTCTATAATTTAATTGGAATTTTGCGTCAACTTTGTTGAAATTTCTAAAACCTGTTTAAAGAACATACTTGCAAGTAGACACAGTTATGTAGGTCTAAGCTTAGTGGACATTCGAAAACTAGTTCAATATCTCACGACTAGAAAGCATTAATACGATAATTTGACCGAGAATCACAATATCTACTATTAATTCGTTCTTTCAAGGTCACATGATGATTTGTAAGGGGTAGTAAAAGAAATAAGCTTGGTGACTTATAGATGAACACTTACCAGGGTTGAAACTCACACGCGACCTTGGTGAAGAGATAATCGTCATTAAAATAAGGCCCGAAGGCCAGTATAGTGTGCAGGTTGCCTAGCCTTGAGCATGGAATGATGGATATTCAGGGGGGATCCAGTGAACTCCCCATCGGTCTATTGAATTGAATAATAGCCTTGTTTTTGGATGGACTAAAGAGAAAAAACTTTTTTTTCTAATTTTATATAATATGTTGCATTCAAGTGCATTCTGGCATGTGCTAGGATTTTCTTTGTGTTTACAGTCCTTTGTCCAATCCAATGTATTGTGTTGTCATTAATAAATTTACTATTAAAACAAAGAGGATTTTACCATCATACTACCTATACCATTATTATGATTATTTAAACATGCGTGTATTCCAGATGGATAGTAAGATGTGGTGAAAAAAATTCCTCTTCTCTAGCCAAGCAATACTATATAAACTAATATCATTGACGTTTGACCATATTATGAATGCTCCTATTATTTTGATATTTTTTAATATTAAAGCTTTCTTGAAGTATTTTAAAACATGTACTTCACTAAAAAAAATAGCCTAAGCTTTGATAAGAAGATTATATAAACATTTATTACCAATAATATTTTTGGAAGGGAAGTTTTTTAGTATCCTCCATTGTACGGCATTAAATTGGTCTAGATACTATTTAGTCTCACACAGATATATTATTCTGGAAATGGGGTCGATTTACAAACGATCAAGTAAATAACGATATCATGAGGTTATCCATCGTGTTTAAAAAGAAATATTTTTGAACACAGAAAAGTGAGCTTGTATAATATTTTAGGTTATATGCATCTTTTAAAATTCTTTTACTGTTGAAGTATCGGTAAGTGACAGCTAGCAGAGAAATGTTCATTGCAAACATTGACTGGAGGTATTATTGTGGAACGTTTAATAACATTTTATTTTTAAAAGTGTGTGGCATTGTTACCTGGCACATGTATTTAGGCCCTCTGAGTGTGGACTATTCACCGCTCTGGTGGCAGAGACCGTTACCCAGGGTACACCTTTGGAGATTATCCACACTTCATCGTACACGTGAAGGTGAATATCAAGGGGTGGGCCAATGAGAGTCTTAAACCTGACTTAAGCCAAATTTATTAATTCCTGGTAATAATGGGTGTAATTCTCTTTGAGAGAAAAAAACACAAGGCACAAGCCGGGAATCTTGTTGGGAACCCTTAGGTTTGTAATGAGGTGCATTGATCATTACACCTAAAGAAAGGATACATTATTAATGCCCATACAGTTGTAACGAGTTACACGAAATATCAATGGGTCAACACTCACCAACTCGGGGGGCCCGCTCTCGGAAGACCATCGCACAGCACAAAAACACTATCACTGATCTCCGCTCTCCGAAGTAATACTGAACAGACTGAGCGACGCGCCCGACTTTACCGACTGCAAGAATCGAACACGTGTCCAGCCAGCCGAAGAAAGAAGAGAGTTCTGTCTCCGGCCGCGCGCAGCATCTGGGCGCCTCGATATTGTTCTCGAAGCAACTCATTCCTTCCATTGTTATGTTTTCTCCTACCTTCCAACTCCTTCAATCCTACCCCCACTCTGGGAACTATATTTTGTATATAACGGCTACGCCGAGAACGTAAGGTCACTTACTACCCCACTCTCTTGTGGATAAGAGGTGAGAACGGCGACCTAGGTCTTGGGGATTATTGTTTACATATCTAAATTTCTGCTTCGGCGTCATGGGGGAATTCTTGTCAAAATTGTCATTCTGGTTCTTAAAACCTTATTATTGGGTTATTGTTGATAATTGCAATGCCATGCGCTTACCGCGGCATGTAGAGAGGCCATCGCCCTTCGTCACCCGCCTAAATTTGGGGTCCAAGCCCAAACATTATTTGTTAGTTATTTAAGTAAATTATTGTTTATGATTAGAGCACTGAGAGTTTGCCTGTGCGCCCGGGTTCGAAACCCGACTTGTAATAATTCACTTATTAGTTTAGCTGTATTTAAACTCAGCTTTATTTACCGGGTTAAATACTGGAAGTTGCTATGTTACTTAGTTTACTTTTACATTTTGGGCTCATTGGATTGGTGTGATGCCATGTTAGCTAAATGCGTCTTTAAATGTTAATATTTAAACTTGGCGTGGTAACTTGCGCAGGGGTTACGGTTATGCCGTACGTCTTATTCTGTATATAATACTAGCAGGTTAAACGACCAAGGAACTAAGGTTAATAAAGTTACGATCCCGAACTGGGAGTTGTTATTTGATTTTGGGCCCGACACGTTTAGTGTCGTTTTTTACTCCCCTAAGGAGGTTTCATGTTTGTTTACTAATGTTATCTAATAGACTCCGATGGTTAACGGAGAGGTGCGCTTCAAGCGCAGATTGTATCTTCTTAATTATTGTAATATTGCTATTTCTTACAATAAAATTTATATTGTTCAACCAGCTAACATTCTTGCCTGATTTTCAGTCTTCCTCACCCTTTAGATACTAAGGGGGGGGGGGGGGGTTGCACAGTGATACTAATCAAAGACAATTTACTTCCTAAATGGTTGACATTAGTGACTTTAAGCTAAAATTTTCAATAAATAGCCCCCTGCTAGTTGTCACCTACACTCCTAATGTAGATGTGATATATGTCTATATATATAGGTTGATTTTATGACTTTCCACACATGCACATGGCTTTATTCTTAACAGTTTGCGCCATATTCAAATTTTACGAAGCACGCAAGGCTATGACTATCCATGAAAGATCAACCTTTTCAATATAACAATTTAATACTGTCTTTATTGTGTGTTTTTCCTAGCTGGTGGTGTTCTGATGCTTATCTAATTTTCATAATTTATTCACGTATTTTTCAAGAGCTCCGCGTTATACAATTCATCCAATATAATTATATTACTATTAATCATTTTTAGAGTATAAATAAATATATCAATAATGTTGCAGCTACTTCAGTGGCCGCATGGTGTAACGTGCTATTCTCGCATTTGACAAAACTGCCGATTATGTTGGGATCAAGGTTCGTATCTCAGTCGGGTGTGGACCACTGAGGGTAGTTTTCCTTAAATGGTTTTTACACATTCATCCACGCAACAAAATAAAATAATTAAATGATTGCTCCATCATATATTTATTGCTGGTGATCATTATGGGTGTCACTATTTAAAACTTGAAAGAAACTTTGTTGCTAGGGAGGAAGGAGTCGGGGATTGAATCTCGGCAGTAGCAAGTCGTGACCATTTTAAAAGTGTTACTAGATACCTATGTCTATATAGATGTATCAGCACCATACTATAAGAATATTTCTCTGTTGACATTAATATTTTCTTCTTTAGTTCAAAGTTTGAATCTTAAATTTTGTTTTATTTAAGAATGTTCTCCATTTCAATTGATTCCACAATAGATTGTCCTCCTTTTTCATTTTTGAATCTGGTAATCCTAACTGAAGGTGTTTGGTTTATTTGCCATTTGAAACTGTGTAGGCCATTAGTGTGGTTGGAACGTAAGTGGCGTTGATTTGCATGATAAGCACAGTGATTTATACAAGAAGTGACGTCATAACGTGTGAGAAACGGAAGTGCAGTCCCAAACACATTACTGCAGCTCTATTGGCCCACTTTTTTTTTTTTTTTTACTATACTACTAATTCATTAATACTATTGTGACACTTAAGAACTCATTCACCCGCTTCGGTGGCCGTGTGGTATAACGCACTACTCTGGTGTTGAAGTAGACTGCCGAAGACGGGGAGATCGGGTTCCGATCCCTACCGAGTGCACTAGGGGTGGGTTTCCTAAATGGTTTTTAAATCTTCTTCCATTAAAGTGTGGGTGCACTTCCTCCCAATTAAACCTTCCCAATCTCTTAAACATTAATTTGTTTAATAGATAGGCGTATAAACGCTACGGGTAGTAGGACGCGGTGCTACAAATAGACCTCACATTACCGATACACGTAGACACGATCTTTCATACCGACCTTTTTCTTTAATGGTGTTCAACTTTCTATTACTGCAGATTGGGGTACATTTCTTTTAAATTCTTCCTTCCCGATATTGTATTTATTCATTATCTTGCTACTGTTTTGGTTATACGCTTATGTACTAATACGCTAATGGATTAGGAACTGGGAAGGTTTCATTTAGAAGAAATGAGCCCGCATTTGCGTGGAGGAAGATTGGAAAACCATTAAGGAAAACCACACCATTTCATCTGACACAGATTACAACGTCGATCTCCTCGTCCTCGGCAGTCTAGCTCAACACGAATCTACTTTGTTAGCCAATTACTCCACCTAGGCGGGTTTCTAATAGCTACCACATTGGAGTCAATATACGGCTAGCCCAGATAGCATGTAAAACGCGGTGCACAGAAAATACGAGTGTATATTTTAAATTACTAAAATTGAAAGCGATGTTGTTTGGAAATAATATACTTTGTTTGTAGGTCGTTTTTAATTTTACTTTAAGCAATGCTTTCCTTTGATTAAAGATATGTAATAATTTTATTTAATGTTTGCAAAAATATTTTCCTGGTAATGCTCTAAATGTTATTCAAGCATCAGTGGGTTTGAAAAAAACCATCCCAAACATGGCAGTGACCGTAACATGCATGCAAGACGTGCACTAGTCGATCTAATGGTGGTTGAAAGTCGGTATTTGTTCGAATTTCATTTCATTGCTCTAGTTAGTGTTGTTCTTATTTGAGGTGCCATAGATTTTGGAGAGGGTTACGGGGAAGAGCTGCGGATGTCAGATTAAAATGCAAGCAGACGAGCTACGACTTCTATTGCTCGAAAATGACGACTAGAACCGAAATTACTACCCCTGCCTTCCCATTTAAAAACATAGCGTGATGGTATGGCATTAAAGGGGAAATTAATATTGTCAAGATACTGACCCCGTGTCTACACATCTTTTAGCCCGGTACACACGACACAACTTCTTGTACATAAAGTTGTACAAAAGCTTTAACCTGAAGACGGCATCGTGTGAACACCAAACTTGTACAAGATCTGCTTTGCACAACTTATTGTATACAATTTCAAGAAATAGAACGTGTCCTGACTCAGTCATTTTTCTAGTACAACCTTTAAATTGTAAACATGAGAAGTTTATAAGTATATGTACGTCATATGTAAGTAATAACACAATAATGTAAGTCACAGAACAGAAGGACAACCATAGCCACAAAAATCATAAAAAAACACCTCTAAATAAATTAAATATATTTGGACCTAATATATTTATAAAACAGTATAAAAGTTAAGAAGCCGCTAATGATTTAATCAATCTGGTGCCGAAGCGACAGATTTACATGCTCTTTGGCGTAGGGATAAATTCTGGGAATCTAGTAACTTTCACAGAAATCCTAAAAATTTGCTCCTATAATAATAAACTGTGTGTCCTGACGACAATATGTATTTGGTCTGGACACCTTGTTGAGTAATAATGTCAACATTCATACGAATAATTGTAGCCAACTTATGTTGCCAACAATGTTGCTGTGGTATACACACACCTTAAGAGTTGAGAATGAGTTATATTTATTTTAACCAAAGAGAAATATTATATTAATAGATATATAATCATGAATTAGTCAAGATTTACATGATGATGTAAACAAATGATGAAAAGCTAGATATTCGTGGTAAAGATTGAGTTTTAGTTGGACTATATACTATTTTTGCCAACATTTTGGAGCCTTATCTAACCTTTAAGTTGAGTGTTCGTTTGTCAAATCCTGTTCAGTAGTCTTCTCAGAATTTCAATTACTGTAAATAGAATTATCCAATTTTACGTAAGGAATTATTCATGTATGTTTATATTCCAAAACACTCGTTGCCAAGGAGACTTATAATTAATTTCTTGTTCTTTCCAAAATTATTTTTTCCTGGGGCTCTTAAAAAGAAGATATATGCATTAAAAGTAAATATATTTGAACTGATACGAATTTATTATGCAAAGAACCACATCTACAGTTGGTTTTTTATAAACTGTTAGAAAATGCTTAGCTCACATATTGATTATATGAAAAAACATATTTGTATAAATATTCTCCATAATAAAAAAATCTCCATCGAAATAAGTTCAGCAATTCCTAAGATCCTAGGCAACAGACAGACATACATGCAGAGCAGTAGCGTCTCATGAGGATAATTCTTAAGCAAGCTTTTAAGCGGTACCCCCAATTCTAAAAGGAGTTGTCCCGGCAATGTCATGCTTTTCAGCCTCTTCACAAATTTTGTAATCGAGGTGTGCTTTGGATCTGTAAAAAATCAGAAAGCATGGCCCATTGTGGTTAAATCTGTTAAAATGTTGCGAGGAATAAACAAAGGATTTAGTGGTCATGCTCACTTAAGGGGTTATTTGATTCAATGAGCCAGCAGGTTGAACTTTTTCCAGGCTTTATTCTTTCTCGCTATTGAGTATAAAATTATTGGCGTTCCCACAAGCCACAACTGTAACGCTTTCCCCGTGTTCTTTGGCCACAATATGAACTCGTGAAGCCCTCTACTGGGCTAAAAATCTTGGATCATTATGGAGGTCGAGCAAGCATCCTTTTCATCAATATTGAACATTATTTCGGGGAATTTGAAGAAATCGTATTTGATGAAGATTTCTTTTAGTTTCGCAAAGTGATCAAAAACTATGAAATTATTTAATTCCTGAGCTTGGGCTGGGTTCAGTCTTTGAGTTATTCATTGTGCAACGTCAAGATTCCCCTTAAAAAAAATGTCGTACCACTTACGACCAGCAGCCTCTTTAAAACGCTTTGGGATGTGGTTTTCTTGACCGAAACGAAAAACGTCGAGCTTAAGGATGTTAGGAGTCAATGGATAACCTCAAGGAGAAAAACGAAAAATTTATTGCATAGTTGTTTTTGTTGTTCAGGTGTCAATGTGGGTTTTCAAACCAATATTGACATCTTTAAGGGGCCATCTTTCTCCAGATAACGGCGTAAATTACGTATAGGTACACAACAATTGTTACTTGCCCCTTGAGCTGAGAAATTACCACTCTTCACACCACTCACTGCCTTGGACATGTCTTCTTCAGTCCTTAACCACCTCTTCTTAACGTTGTCGGACATTATTTTATATCTAAGAACAAAATATTTAATTGAATAATTTAGTCAGGAGAAAAGGTAAATGTGAACTTAACTTTATATGGCTATGGTGCACTTTATATAGCTATCTGTGTGGCCATATCAGGAGCAGGACATCGTTCAAGAAAATATTTAATGATGAACAACTTGTAAAAGAACGCTTTCAACGAAAACATCAATCGAAATAGCATTCAAAACTGAATAGAGTACGATGGTATTCATGAAAAAAGTCTTTGAAAAACATGAACAAAACAAAGGAGAACTTCCAGAGAAATACAAGAAGAGGTTCCACGAGAAACACAAACCAGTCAACTGACGACATATTGCTCACCCTGTCTGGATGGAAAACGATCACTCGACACTCAGTAGATGCTGATGACATCTAGCGTATTTTTTGGTTAGCTAACTCACAATATGGGCGTGGCTCTATCAAGAACATGGCCATAACACGAGCAGCCACCTAGTTGAAATAGTAAGATAAAGATCCGCCGGATTAAATGTTTTGGGTCTGGGTTATGATTCTTGGAGGGTTTCTTTTATTTCCCATTGAATTCATACTAAAGATTTTAATTCACAATTATTTTGAACGTCATCTATATTACTACTATAGTTTAGAAGAGATTTCCAAACTTCAACACAATATGCCAACTTACTTTTATGAAATTCGCATCACTCCATGTTTCTAAGAATAAAAAGCCATTCATAACCATGCCAAATTTTTGCTAACTGTCACGCATTCAACTATTCTATTATACCTTTGGAAACTTTTAGTTCAAGAAGTAGACGATACAATATAAATAAAGGTGGTCCCCAATATTTACACTCAGTTTATCTTGAATTATGGCAACATTACCTTGACGGATCACACTATAGCCCTTTCTTATAAGCCGTACCATAGTGGAATAATTCACGGTAAGTGTAAATGCGGGATAACAAAGTTAAGTGTAAATATTTAAATAAGATAAATATTAATAAGAGGGATAAAATAGTTACGTGGGAAAGTTTAGATCTTTGTAACTCTGGTCTAAGGCTTCACTCTCAACTTAGACTAGACTGTCGAAGACGGAGATATCAAGTTTCGAATCTCGGTTAGTTGCACTGAGGGTTTTTTTCATTATGGTTTTCCATTCCCCCTCCACGTAAATGCAGGTGTACGTCCTCTAAATTCAACCTACCTCATCCTTAACTTTAGTGTAATTAATACATATTCGTATTACCTGAACAAGTAGTAATACACGGTGATTAAAAAACATTCCTATTGAGAAAAATCCAAGTTGAATTATGCGAATACTGTTTTGAGAAACCTTATAACCATTTATTCATTATAATTTTACTTTTTATTTTCAAAAATAGAACGCATATCATTTAGGCAAATTTAAATCAATCTGGCATAACTTATAACAGTTCATTAAAAACTTACTCCATTAAATTAATATTAAGCAGTAACCAACTATTAACAATAATCAATATCTAAAAATAGCTATATAAATGAAATATTTATAAAAAATCTTGAATAATTTATGTTCCCGAATTATACATAGAAATGATTAAGAATCTTTTGGTATTGAAAGCTAGTTTATCTCCATTAAATATTTATTTTCTAGAAGAATTTCTAAATTATAGCACGAAATTAGCTCTGAAGAAAATTAGTTAAATGTATTAAATATATAAAAATATCAATTAATGTAATAATATAGTAAATAATTAGAAAATTGGTTACAGAAAATATTATTTATATAATTACTAACATCATTAAAACCCGGAGAGCGAATTGTCTAACTTGTCCTTGTCTCATTGCCTCGGATGCCGGTGACTGGGAAATTTATGTCGGTATTCCAGTGGGTTGTACTGAGGTGGCTTTTCTTTTCTCTTCTACCTTAGCGCAAATGTGTGTACATTTCCTCTGATTTCAACCTACAACATCCAACTCGTTAGCGTAATTATTACATATGTGTATAACATAATCAGGTAGTAAGACACGATGCTAAATCACCAATAATAATAAATAATAATTATTATGTAGTAAGACTATAACAATTAAATTATTTTATAGTTAAAGTATGACTTATTAATACAATAATACATAATTTGATTAGTAAGTAGGGTTACTATTAGTCCAATACTTTTTAATTTAATTTAAAATACTTTCATTTTACAACGTTTATTAGAATATAATTTCGGTAAATTAATATTAAGACAAACATTACAATTCCATATTTTAAGTGGGTAATTATTACATATTTTTATAAAGATAAGGTTTGATTTAAATATAAAGAGTTTGAGGGGATGATGCATACACACTTATTGGATCAAAAAAATTTAATTGGCTGTCTGAAGTAGGTTGATTGCTTTGATAAGAATAATAGTATTGTATAAATATGTGTTGACAAGAATATTGGTACATCATATGCATTATATTGTTGAGGTCAGAAGGCGTTTTTCAAGCCTACATTATAGTTTTGTCACGCTACATGTTGTGTAGATTTTTAACTGTCTCTTATTAATAATTTTACTAGATATTGACACCACTCTGAACCCTACATTGTTGTTAAAGGAATGAATAATAGTAGAAAAGTGATCTTATTCTTAAAAAAAAACAGGTACTATACTATTGTACTAACGTGTTTCATAACTGTTTGTAGTTAGTTGTTATTGTTCCACCGCGTCCTACTTCCCACCGAGGATATCCACATTAAAAACCATTGACCTAGGATGAATATTATAGAATCCATACAAAATATAGACACATTCGGGAAGGGAGAAGAGGAAAGCATCTAAGTAAAAAAACTCCTTTGGATTGTTTTTGAGCCTGAGAACACTGCCCACTGTCATGGTTACATTGTTTAGTTTTTTATTCACCTATATAAAGCTATTACTAGATCAAAGATATAATCAATCTTATCTATGATAGTTATTTATAATACAAACAGATAAACCAAAATATTAGTGTAAAATATTGTATATAACCTGTATTATTGTTTAGCCTAAAATTTAACAAAATTATCTTGAAGCTCTGTGACTATATTGAGGTGTGGAACGCTATTATGAGAGAAGTGAGGTAATTAAAAATGTACATGAAAATTATTAGCTTAAACGAATCAATAGGTTATTCAAATTTATTTAAATCAGCGTCAATATACCCAGTTTCAGATTCATCTCTTTGACTATAGGTGGAATTTCTTTGGAAGTGGTCACATGCATTGCAGCACTCTGGCACCTTTTCGTACTCATGTCACAATGTAACGGACAACATTTCGTCCAGGAAGGTGATGAGGGAACACTTTACATCTTCAAGCTTGTGGGAGTTTATAATGGTGCTAAGTAGCTTAATACGTTCCCGTCAATAATATCACATCTCAAACAGAAAAAATAAATGTTTAATTCATCAAACGCGGCCTATCCCGGGGAGCCAATCGCTCAATAAAGACAAAAAAACAACAACAAATAGACCAACTGGTCAGGCTGACGCTGTCTTTGCCAATCTGAAAGTTCTATGTTTACTAGAAATAGTATTAAAGCTGTGAGCATCAGTGAGTGAATACTAATAAAAGTGTTTATAAGTCCTATCTCTCAAAAACTACTTCATTGGCAAGATAAATATAGTAATTTGTCTTAATAGTGTTCTAAATTGCCATGGTCCTACCATTCTTTGGAACCTAATTAGGTAGAAGTGGAGGTAGGGATATGTAACATATAGTATGATTTAGATTGGATGAACAATAAAAGTTAGTTACTAAAGTTTTTTAAATGGTTTTAATATATCCATACATCAAGTCACGTTATCTGCAGCCTTTCCTTTTGATAGATATTATCAATAACTTTAGAACAACATAAACAATATGGGAAAACGCAATCAATGTTGGCCGCAAAAAAAAAGTTAATATTCAAAGTACCGTTCTTCCAACCAATATCGGGGTATATTAGTGACGTGTTAAAGGTGTCTGATAGTGTCGACGCCGTGTTGCTGGAGGACTTGGCTGGTTAGATAGCGTGTATCTATATACTTTACCAGGAAACCAAGTCAATATTGTCATGCAACCTGTTGTGTAGATAGTAAATTTCCTCTCGTCAATTATTTAACATTTGCATGACCAAGTTCTGACACCAAATATTCCTAGGATAAATTCAATATGATAATAAAGCTTAGTTCTTATAAAGAGACATAACTGCACTGACTTGTTTCTACTTGTGCTCTGTTCATTCTAGCTCAATTTTAAGCTAAATGAGTGTAAACATTTTAAAATACTATATGCGATCTGATTAATTACTCTTCTAACAGGGAGGAAAAAAACAACAAGTTCTAGTGTAAAATTTAGTATATTGTTATTAAAACTTAAATATGAAAATAAAATCCTTAGTGACATATATTTATATTTTAATATATCATATGTGTGCTGGAAAAAATCACTTAGATAACTTTATGTCACACAAAACATATACTGACAGTTCGGAAGATATTGTTCAACTCTTATTTGAAATTAATCAGAATAACGTTGCATGTCCAATGGCTGTTGTACTCTTACAAGATAGCTGCTTTCATTTCTCAAACGAGCTATTAATAAAAATTCACGTCACATCTAACTTATCTATATTACAAATTCATATGTATGAACAAGAACTTATGAATTTTGAAGAGATGTTTCCACAACAAGTTATTCTCGATGGCATTATAGGGGTGCCAATAATGATAATTTGGTTTGTTGAAAAAATTGATACATATTTTTGGAAGCTTTTAGCAAGTTTCACGTCCACTTTTTTAGGTAATCCAAGGACACCATTTATTTTTGTATTTGCTACACAAGATTTTAAGGAAATAAACATTTTTAAGAAAGAATGTCATAAGACATGGGATGAATATCATTTTTTGAATGTTGTGGCTATTTTTCTCTACGCACCTCAGGTATCAAATAATAAAATTTCATCAGATATTTTACAACAAAATACTGCAATTGCATTGCTTTACAACCAATTTAAAAATGATTCTTTCATGGATCTGTCACAAATTTCAGCCAGAGAATATTTCAATGTTTTTTCAAACAAACTTGTTAATATACATGGATACGAAGTAAAACTTACAGAAGGAAGAAAGATTTACGGTTTAAGGTCAGGAAAGCTCAAGGCTGAATTCAACGCTTTGCAAACTTTCATAGAAAGCATGAATGGAAAAGTTAAAATTCTTGCTTTGAACAAAACTGACAAAATTAATATTTCAGATGGAGAGATTATAAAAACTACCATAAATGAACAAGCAGACATTTATGGAAATGTATTCATCAAACATAAAAGAAATATATTCACATCATCTTTTTCTTTTAAACAGAGTTGTATGGCATTTTTAGTGCCAAAAGCTCTGCGTGTTCCACGATACATGAATGTAATTTTACCTTTAACATCTAGTTCTTGGGCACTTGTGTTTGGAAGTATACCAATTTTGACTATATTTTGGAAAATATTTAGGCGTGATTCAATATTTGAATTAAAAACCACCTTAGAAACTTTTAGAATTTTTTTGAGTGGAAGCACCAATTTTACAGTTGTTTCGTCGATCCAGAAATTCTACCTGGGTATGTGTTTGTTGTTAAGTCTAGTGGTTATGAATGCATATCAAGGTTCTTTGACTAGTTACTTAACAATCCCTCATTACTATCATGATATAGATACATTGGATGAATTAATTGAATCTAATTTGATCTTGTCTACACAACATTTGGATGTTTCAAATGAAATTTTAGAAATATTACTTGAGGCTGATACTAGCAATAATGTACTCAAAGTTTTGATTTCAAGGTCTGTGCTTATAGAAAATATAAAAGAAACACTAGACAAAGTTGCCTTCGACAGAACCATGATCTACGTTGATGCTGTAGAAATAATCAGATTGTATTATCTACTAGGGGACTACTATGAAGATGGTTATCCTCTTCTACATATCTCGAAAGACTGTGGACAATTAATGAGGCTAGCTCATCAATTTCCTTTCGTTTCACCCTTTAATGCCAAGTTTGATATTAATTTGGGAAGGCTATTTGAATCAGGAATTTCAGACCAATGGCTTCGTGAGGACGAATATGAAATGTTAATCACAACCATTAGTAAGAGAATACTAACCGGATTGAAGCCTCTAGGACTATCTCATGTTCAGACCTCCTTCTTCATTCTTATTGGTGGGTTATCTTTGAGCACCATTTCTTTAATAATTGAGATTTTAGTGGACACTCGTGGACATAATTTATATTTAGTTCAGGTAATGAAATATATATTAGCTACAGTTATGGTTATGTATCGTCATGTATTTAATTGAATAATTTCTTAAATAAACGGTTATATCTCATTTAACACAAATTTGAATATACTATCTAACATTGTCTCTACTTAACAATGAAACAATAATTGTTTAACTCACGTTATTTATTTTTTTAGGCTACTAATAAACGGGTGCTCCATGACGAGGAGTTTGGCCAGTAATTAATTATTTAAAAGGTGACCTGGTGGTCTAGGGGTAAGGTGTCAGACTTCTATGCTGGCGGCCGGGGTTCGATCCTCGGTCCCGGCACAGATTTATCTGATTTCCAAACCCTTCCTACACCTCTGACAAGACATCTTGTGAATGTGTGGAATGCCAGGTCGCCTCCGTGGTTCGGATTCCACGTTAAACTGTAGGTCCTTCATTTCATCTCACAATCACCCTACCATTACACATTAGCGTAAGTGCGTATAACCCGAACGGGTAGTAAGACGCGGTGCTAATAATAATAATTATTTAAAGCATGGATGAATTACATCACCGTGTTTGTTTACCTATTTGTTATGGCTCAATCTAATCACGAGAAATAAATTGAATGAAAGATTTGAGTCAGTTGATATTACAAGGACATTAATAATGTATGCAACCGAAATGTTTAGTTAAAAAGGCAACAAATTGGATACCGCTAAAATGGATTTAATTGCGGTTTATATTTCCCAAAAATATTTATGTATCAAAAGGAAGTGTCAGGAAAAGTGTTTTGTTAAATCTTTGGGGATTTACTGTTATTTTTAACCTGGACGCGAGTGGAGAGAAGTGATACCGTTGCACTTAGATCATATTTAAGATTTTGATGACATTAAGATATATAAAAGTCTGTAACAATGGTCCGCTAAAAGGAATTCGACACATGAGCTCCCTGATTGCTACACAGCTTTCTCGAACTAAACAAGAGGGCATGGTATACTGAAGGACAGCATAATGTTTTAACGGTGAAGAACAGTAGTATTTACAAAGTGAAGTAATCTTGTGATGATAGTTGAAAATTGCCCTTTGTACCCTTTCTTTTGTATTTATCTGTTGTGTAGTCAAGAAAGGAAAGATTTCCATCATGCGACTTTTCCTCGTTCTCTCCATCCCTGCCGTAATTTCTGTAAGGTAACGTTCCTTTTTGTCTTCTTAAATTTAAACACCGCGGGGTTGATAACTCTTTTGGATTTATAATATAGTGTTTAATTGATTGGTTTATTCCCTAATTCTGGCCTAAGACTTGTTTACTAATTAATATTTCTTATCAATCATGGTAATGTAATATATAATATTATGTAAACTATTTTTTATTTTAGCTTGCCTTCGTATAGATCTAAATTCACAGTTCTAGACAGAGATGGGAAAATTCCTCCAATGAGTGGGAGTGTGTGGTTTTTATTTTCGCAGGTGACTGACCATATTTTATGAAATTTATATTTCATTTGCGGATTTGATAGGTCATAGTTTTTATCTAATTTTTAATTCACTAAGACGTCATTATTGTGTGAAGTTATTTGTAAATTTGGTCTAATATATATCTGGTTGGGGTTTACCTGCTGTCCAAGTATGTTGGAAAATAGGTAAACTACCTTGAAGTATGAATTTATGAAATTAGATTTAGTAACTTTTATAAATTAGGGAAAAAGTTTGGGAACAAGAAAATAAATAATAGTTTAAATTTATTTATGTGACTGAAAGCATACTCCTAGAGTTGTTTCACTCTTAATGATATATATCTTAGGTTGTTTGTAATTAACTATCAGTCTGAAGTAATTATTAATCAATCTTCTCAATTTATTTATTATCAATGATAAAGGTATTAATTATTTTAATTTTAATCTATTTGTGTGTCTGCGCGAACAGAGTTTTACATTGTTTTTTTCTCACTCTATTCCTAAATTTATATCAAATTCACACAATGTTTATAACATCTAACAGTTAAGATTAACAAGTGCCTTCATCTAGTATAGAGATGTATTACTTAGTTTTATTTGTTCTTAGAGTGATTGTGCTTTTAAAATGTCATGTGTTAGAATAAGGCATGGGGTCAAAGACATCCACGTCCCGTTGCTTAGTGCCTGAAGGAAACTCTAAATTGATAATCGTCTTGAAATGTGAAAGGTGCCGGTATTTTTTTTATATTATAGTGAAATGACATTGAACATCCCAAGATAAAACGGATCAAGTTTGAGTTTCAACTTGCACGGTGGAGTGTCAACCACCTTAGGGACAAATGAAGGTCCTATGACACTGATGACGAGTTTGGCTGCGACATTTGGTGAGCCACCCTCGGGACCTGTGTAAGGGACAGGTAGGGAAAGGATGGCGGTGACAAAATCCTATACTCAGCTTTCAGTTCATACCTAGCTTTCGTTTGGAGAGGAATATGACCTAGAATCAACACAATTCCTTCTCGACCAACGAACAAATGGGATTCTAATCAAAACCAAAATTGATCAACGCCCCAAAACAACCAAAATCATACGGGAGCAATGCCCGCAATTAAAACAAAATTTGGATTACGTACTTGGCGAGGTAAAATATCAAAGAGTCTCTATGTATGACATAAGTGTACTGCCAACACCACGTAAACAAAAAAATACACAAAAAACAAAACTTCTCGTCGCATGACTTCAGTGTACTGACATGTCCTGAGCAGTAAGTTAAATTGATGGAAGGATTCAGCCAGTATTTTCCATCAGGGAATTTACCTGTATGATAATTATATTATGATGGTGATGAAATTTAACTAGGGCCGGGACAATGTGCACTTTTCACCCTTTCTTTCTCATGGCAGAACTCAGACTTTCCCTAATAAAATAAGGTTTTTTATATATAACACTATCTATATCTCGAGAATTCATAGCACTTTGGGAGGGATGAATATACTAAAATAAAAGAAATTACAGTGTTTAATATTGAACAGTGTTTATATTATTAGTATTATATTATTATTATTATTATTATTATTATTATTATTATTATTATTACAATCAACATTATTTGGTTATACATTTGTTAAAAATAATCGTTTGAAAAGTATCCTCGTAAAACCTAGAAATAAGTGGCAAGATTATAACAGATCCTTTATTAATTGCAAATAAGTTTGTAACCTCTTTTCATTCCATGTATAATTGAACCCTACCTGTCTTGCCCCACCCCATTATTTAAATTAGCGTGTCCTTGTATTCATACAACATATTACTCTTGAATGTTTCTAATGCTATCAAAAAGTTGAGTTCTTCTAGATGTGCCAGGGCAGATGGAATTACAAACTTTATTTAAAATGATGGTCATCATTCTCAATCCATTGTTAGCCCATGGCATATAACATTAGCATGTCAAACGTAACTTCCCCCCCCCCCCCCCCTAATATGAAAACAATTTGTTGTCATGACTATTTATATAAAAAAATGAGGGTCAACACTAATTGTTTGTAATTTATAGACCTACATCTCTCTTAAATAATAATCCTAGAATATTCGAGTAAATAATACTTGAAAATACTTTTCACCGACTAACTAAAGAATAAACTCACATAAAATCAATATTGCTTAGAAAAACTAAATTTACTATTAAATATTTACAAGAATTTCTGGAAAATGTTGCCCCTCGATTCTCTCCTTAACACCCGGATAATTCTATTTAATTTGACCAAAGTAAGGCTTTTAACTCATGTCATATTACTATTCTCTCGAAACTATGCAAGCTTGGCCTATCCCACTTATATACAAATTGGTTGAACAGCTATTTGCATAGTAGATTATTTGATATATAATTAGATTCGGATAACTACAAAATAGTTTTTTGCCTCTTGTTGTTGTAGACCCTAAGGTTTTTATCTAGGCACTTTTCACTTTGATGTGTTTATTGATGACATTGGTTAGTATTTAAAGTCATTTAGTTATTTACTCTTTGTGGATGATGTAACACTATTAACCCACTTCCATGGTCACACGGTCTAAAGGGCTACTCTCACAGTAGACTAGGCTATTAATGATGGGGAGATCAATATTATAATCCTGGTTGGGTGTTATTACAGTGATTGTTCCTAAATGATTTTCCACTCTCCTTCCACGCAAATGTGAGTACACTTTCTATCAATATAACTTTCCTAATACATAAAATTACTAGCGGAATTAGTACATAAGTTTATAACCCGAACAGATATTAAGATGCAGTGCTAAAAAATCAATTTAAAACTATCAAATAAAATGCAGATTGTATAGCGTTACAAAACGTCATAAATTGTATTTTACAGTGATAACTTGAAAATGGAGTGTATATTAATAAATCTAAGATAAAATCAATATATTTTACTATGAGAACTAATCTTGTATTTTTTTTGCTTATAAAATGGTTATATAAATAATCTAGGTGTTCTGGACAGTAAACACTAGTTACACTATCATGTTGGCCAAATACTATCTCTATCATTCAAATTAATTGGACATTTACAATTAATTACCTCTCATTTAAGAAATTATTCTGTATTTTATGATTGTACTGTACCTTGGATTGTTCTAAACTAGGATATTCAAGTTTTGCTTGTAATTCCATTACCTCTGACAATCATATTGGAAAATGTTCAACATTAATTTACTGCTGTTTGCTATAAATGCTTCCCTAATTAGATTTATTAAACATGTTGTACATCTAAAATATTTAAATTTGAATTATTCTGGTATGTGTCATGTATCATAACTTAGCTATTCTAAGATTGTTTATTCAATCATCTAACATATTTATGTACATTTACTGTGTATTGTTTAGTTCTGGCCTTTTATAGTTCTGTGACTGTTGGCCAGCATTTATAATAAAGGAAATTGAAATTAATTAAATTAAATGAAGAATGTAAATTACAGTTTTATTTGCCTAGTGTGTAAAAAAAGTAAACTTCAACTAAACATATATCAGATTATATTGACAGGAGTGTAAGTATTTTATAAAATGTGATCAACTATTATTTAATACTCTTTCATCTGTGGACCACCCGCTTCGGTAGCCGTATCTTCTAACGCAATATTCACATGATAGACTAGGCTGCTTAAAACGGAGATATCCCTGTTAGGTGTACGGAGATTGGTTTTAATAAATGGATTACCACTCTCCCTCCATGCAAATACAAGAGCATTTACTGTAAAAGAATAATTACTAATCCTTAACCCATTACTGTAATTTGTACAGAGGCGTATAACTTGAAAGTGGTGTAAAAAAATTCTATCCCAATTAAATTAGTCATTATTCTTTGTTGGCATAAAAATTTATATTCATTATTTAGTATTTGTGTCTTTAATTCTCTTACTTAGAGCCACACTTCTGATAATCTTAATATGTTGGCATAATTATTGAAATGTTTCTAGTCAAGCTTGAAAAGAAAAATAACCTACTTCTTTGGTACGAGAATTGATTCATATTGATTGTTGTACTCTGATAATACTATACTGTAGCTCACTGTATTTAAATATTTAAATTTAAAAGACTATTCTTAAAATATTAAGTCCTTTATTTTATAAATCATTTAGAAACCGTTAATTTCAGTTTTTTTAAAAGATTTACAAATTATCTATTTGAAGGTTTGACCATTATCTTTACCCCTCTTTAAGAAAGTCAATTTTTTATTTTTTATTTTATACTTCCTGTTCTTTTTTTTATATGTTACGCACTTAGTTTTTAATAATATGTTTTCTTTCTCACATAAATCCTTGATAAGTTCGGTGGGTTGACTCACTCGTAAGATTCAAGAGGATAGTCAATCTCTACAAGTACCACCTCATTTGGTGTCATCAGTGTGATTAAAAATGTCCGGAAGCTTTAAATATCGGATTAGTACTATATTAAGGAATTTTTAGATTTACTTATTATTTTGACTTTTCATATGACGCCACTGGAATGTATGTTTCTATTTGCAGTAAATCAGTATTCAGCAAATTTTAAATGAATGTTATATTTTAAATGGCACCTATAGCTATTATTTTAAAGAACCCAATTGTTTGTGCATGGTAAGCTACCAATTTTTCAATTTTACAAATTATATATTCTGTAAAATAATATATATTATTTCGTTAATCTAAAATTTGAAATTACCATCACTTATTGAAATTTATATTTACTTATGAAATATCTTAAAAATCATTAAATTTGTTAATGTTGTTTCTTATAATCTTATATTTTCTTTTAGATATTCTATAATATTATAAAATGCTTTAAATTCTAGTATAATCGTCATTTAAAAATTTAAATGTAATTTTTCGTCAACTTTGTTGAAATTGCTAAACCTGTTCAAAGTATTTGTGAAAACTTGAATAATTCCTTTCATTTATTCAGTGCAACTTTTCCAAGTACAAGCAGATAAAACTAATTAATAAATAAATCTGATTAGAAGTGATTTTGGAATATTCAAAACTGTCATTTTTATATTTTGGGGTGGAAATAGAACCCACATGTTGTACATACGACATCACGAAGCTTGAAACCATGCTTTATACTATCTATGCTTGTGGAAAATATTATATTTTTAATAGATAATGACCCACTTCGTGGACGCAAGACTCAAGGCGCTACTCTCACAATAGACTATACTACCAAGGAGATCAGGGTTCGAAACTGGTCGGTTGTACTAAGGGTGTTTTATTATTCCTTTTAAATTATTTTCCATTCTTCCCCCACACAAATACGGGTATATTTAGTTTCATTTTAACCCTCATAATCTTAACACATTAGTGTGAATTATTATATTGGTGTATAAACCGGACGGGTAGTAAGACGCGATGATAAAATATTTTTAAAAAGATTAGTGTAAAATTAATTGTTCCAATATGTTCAATTATTACTGAATAAAAAATATACTAAAAGAACACACTTGCAAGTAGACATATGTATGTGTGCCTAAGCATAACGGACACTCGAAAATTAGTTCAATATCTCACCACTAGAAAGCATTATAAGTGAATATGACAAATCTACTATTAATTCGTATTTTCAAGGTCACATGATGATTTGTAAGGGGTAGCAAAAAAAAGAAGCGTGGTGACTTATAGATGAACACTTACTTGGGTTGAAATTCACACGCGACCTTAATGAAGAGAAAACCGTCATTAAAATAATGCCCGTAGGCCAAGATAATGGGAGGTTACCTAGCATTGAGCAGGGGGTGATGAATATTTTTGGGGACCCAATGTCTTTCAGCCCCTACTCCCACCCCCATCCCAACACCAGTTTATTAAATTGAATTAGTGCCTTGTTTTTTGATGGACTAAAGAGAAAAAACTTTTAAATAATTTTCTATAATATTTCGCATTCTAGTGCATTCTGGTTTGTACTAAGATATTCTTTGTGTTTACAGTCCTTTGTCCAATCTAATATATTGTGTTGTCATTAATAAATTTTCTAATTAAATAAATAAGATTCTAGCATCATCCTACCTACACCATTATGATTATTTTAAATTGGGTGTATTCCAGATGGATAGTAAGATGTGGTGAAAAAAGTTTCTCTTATTTAACCAAGCAATACCCTATGAGCTATTATCATTTACGTTTGACACTAGTATAAATACTCCCATTATTTTGATCTTTTTTTAACATTAGCCTAAGGTTTAATAAGAAGATTATGTAAAAAAATATTTTTAATAATATTTTTGGAACGGGTGTTTTTTATTATCCTCCTTTGTACGACATTAAATAGGTCTAGTTACTATTTAGTCTCACACAAATAGTGTATTCTATAAATGTAGTATATTTACAAACGATAAAGCAAATAACGATATCATGAGGTTATCCATCGTGTTTAAAAAGAAATATTTTTCAACACAGAAAAGTGAGCTTGTATAATATTTTAGGTTATATGCATCTTTTAAAATTCTTTTACTGTTGAAGTGTAGGTAAGTGAAAGCTAGCAGAGAAATGTTCATTGCAAACATTGACTGGAGGTATTATTGTGGAACGTTTAATAACACTTTATTTTTAAATGTGTGTGGCATTGTTACCTGGCACATGTATTTCAGTCCTCTGAGTGTGGACTATTCACTGCTCTGGTGACAGAGATTGTTGCCCAGGGTACACCTTTGGAGATTATCCACACTTCATCGTACCCGTAGTGGTATAATGATGGTGAATATCAAGGTGTGGGCCAATGAGAGTCTTAAACCTATCTTAAGCCAAATTTACTAATTCCTGGTAATTATAGGTGTTATTCTCTTTGAGAGAAAAAACACAAGACACAAACCGGGAATTGGGCTGGGAGCCCTTAGGTTTGTAATAAGGTGCACTGACGACAACACTTATAGAAAGGATACACTATTAATGTTCATACAGTGATACTGTGCAAATACAAGTTACTTCCGGATTGGTTACATCAGTGACTTTCAGCTAAAGTTTGCAATAAATATCCTCCTGCTAGCTGTCATCTACACTCCTAATGTAGAAGGGAAGTATGTATGTCTGTATATATATGTTGATTTTATCACCTTCCACACATGCACATTGTTTGATTCATAACAGTTTGCACCATATTTGAATGTTACTTGTCACGCAAAGCTATGACTATCCATGAAAGATAAACCTTCTCAATATAACATTTTAATGCTGTCTTTGTTGCATGTTTTTCCTAGATCGTGGTGTCCTGATGCTTATCTAATTTTCATAATTTATTCACGTATGTTTCAAGATCTTCACGTTATACAATTCATCCAATATATATTAGCATTAATCATTTTTAGAGTATAAATAAATAATCAATAATGTTGCATCCACTTCAGTGGCCGCATAGTCGATGGTGCTAATCTCGCAGTTGACAAAACTGCCAATTATGTTGGGATCAAGGTTCGTATCTCGGTCGGGTGTGGACTACTGAGGTTAGTTTTCCTAAAATTGTTTTTATATTCCCTCCACGTACACAGTAAATAATTAAATGACTGTTCTATCATATATTTATTACTGGTGCTCATTATGGGTGTCACTATTTAAAACTTGCAAGAAACTTTATTGCTAGGAGGGAAGAAGTCGGGGATTGAATATCGGCAGTAGCAAGGCGTGACCATTTTAAAAGTGTTACTAGATACCTATGTCTATATAGAAGTATCAGCACCATTCTATAAGAATATTTCACTGTTCACATTAATATTTTCTTCTTTAGTTAAAAGTTTTAATCTTAAATTTTGTTTTATTTAAGAATGTTCTCCATTTCATTTGATTCCAGAATAGATTGTCCTCCTTTTTCATTTTTGAATCTGGTAATCCTAGCTGAAGGTGTTTGGTTTATTTGCCATATCGAAACTGTGTAAGCCATTAGTGTTGTCTGATCGTAAGTGGCGTTGATTTGCATGCTAAGCACAGTGATATGTACAAGAAGTGACGTCATAACGTTTGTGTGGTATGGAAGTGCAGTACCAAACACATTACTGCAGCTCTATTGGCTCACTCATATTATTTTTTTGCTAGACTACTAATTCATTAATACTATTGTGTCACTTAAGAACTCATTCACCTGCTTCGGTGGAAGTGTGGTCTAAGGCGCTACTATGGTGTTGAAGTAGACTGCTGAAGATTGGGAGATCAGGTTTCGATCCTAGTCAAATGCACTAGGGTGGGTTCCCTAAATTGTTTTCCAATCTTCTTCCATAAAATGTGGGTGCACTTCTCCCCAATTAAACCATCGCAATCTCTGAACGATTAATTTGTTTAATAGATAGGCGTACAAACCAAACGGGTAGTAGGACGCGGTGCTACAAATAGACCCCACATTACCGATACACGTAGACACGTTCTTTCATACCAACCTTTTACTTTATTGGTGTTCCACTTTCTCTTACTGCAGATTGTGATACATTTCCTTTAAATTCTAAATTCCTATTTTTTATTTTTTATATATTTAGCATCTTGCTACTCTTTTGGTTATAGGCTAATGGATTAGGAATTGGGAAGGTTGCATTTAGAGAAATGAGTCCAAATTTGTGTGAAGGAATAGTGGTAAACCATTAAGGAAAAACCACAACATTTCACCTGACCCAGATTAAAACGTCAATCTCCTCGTCCTCGGCAGTCTAAACACGAATCTACTTATTTAGCCAACTACTCCCCCTAGGCGGGTTCCTAATAGCTACCACACTCGAGTCAATATACTGCTAGCCCAGATAGCAAGTAAAACGTGGTGCACAAAATTACAAGTGTATATTTAAAATTGCTAAAATTGAAAGCGATTTTCTTTGGAAATAATATACTTTGTTTGTAGGTTATAATTTTTTTTACTTTAAGCACTGCTTGCCTTTGATTAAAGATATGTATTTATTTTATTTCATGTTTGCAAACAATATTTTCCTGGTAATACTCTAAATGTAATTCAAGCCTTAGTGGGTTTGAAAAAAATATCCTAAACATGGCACTGACCGTAACATGCATGCAAGACGTGCACTAGTCGATCTAATGGTGGTTGAAAGTCGGTAATTGTTCGAATTTCATCTCATTGCTCTAGCTAGTGGAGTTTTTATTTGAGGCGCCACAGATTTTTGAGGGGGGTAAGAGAAAGAGCTACGGATGTCAGATAAAAATGCAAGCAGCTGAGATACGACTTCTCTTGCCCGAAAGATGACGACTAGAACTGAAATTACTACCCCTGATTTCCCATTTAAAAACATAGATGGATGTTATGGTATGAAAGGGGAAATTAATATTGTCAAGATACTGACCCAGTGCCTACACATCTTTTAGCCCGGTATACACGAAACAACTTCTTGTACATAAAGTTGCACAAGAAGTTGTAACCTGAAGACGGCATCGAGTGCACACCAAACTTGTACAAAATATGCTTTGAATAACATATTGTATACAATTACAGGAAATAGAACGCCTCCTGCATCTGTCATTTTTTTAGTACAACTTTTGGATTGTAAACATGAAAACCTCGTCTGTTAGAGAGTTGTTTAAAAAGTGATAGTAAAAAAAACAACTGAATGCTTGAAAACAAACAAATAATTTGATCGAAAGAGGTTAAACCCCAAACATAAAGGTTTTCAATCATTTTAAAAATATTTTAAAATATTTAAAAAAAATATTGTCATAATATTTAGGAATGATTAAGAAATGATTTACATTAAGTACCAATATTTTCCAAAGCATTCAATAATTATTTTTCATAAAAAATGAAAACACACATTTTTTTTTTTCAAATATTTTATGTAATCACAAATCCTGTGTGAACAGTCACTGGTTAAAATTTGTATGCAATCTATATGACCAAGATTTTGTACAATTTTTTGCACGATTCTTTGTACAAAAAGTTGTGTCGTGTGTACTGGTATTTAGAGTTTTGTTGAGTTTACTGTAGCTGATGCTTTTGTTTTGATGTGTGTATCATTGAAAGCTAAAAAACGGAAATTTATAATTATATATCTTTAATAAGTAATAACAAAATAATGTAAGTCACAGAACAGAAGGACAAACAAAGCCACAACTATCATAAAAAAAAACACTCAATCTTGTGCAGAAGCGACAGATTTACATGCCCTTTGGCGTAGGGATAAATGCTGGGAATCTATTAACTTTCACAGAAATCCTAAAAGTTTGCTCCTATAAAAATAAACGGTGTGTCTTGATGAACATATTTATTTGGTCCGGACACCATGTTAAATACTAATGTCAACATTCATACGTTTAATTGTTGCCATCTTATGTTGCCAATAATGTTGTTGTGGTATAAGTGTTGAGAATTAGAAAAAAAAAATTTAACCAAAGATAAATATTTTATTTATAGATATACATTACCATGAATTAATCAAGATTTACATGATGATGTAAATAAATAATGAAAAGTTAGATATTTGCGGTAAAGATTGAGTTTTAGTTGGACTATATATTATTTTTGCCAACATCATCGAGCCTTATCTAACATTTAAGTAAGTGTTCATTTGTCAAAATACGTTCAGTAGTTTTCTCAGAATTTCTATTACTGTAAATAGGTTTTTCTAATTATACGTATAGAATTATTCATGTTTATTTATATTCCAAAACACTCGTTGCAAAGGAGATGTATGATTGATTTCTTGTTCTTTTCAAAAACATTTTTCCTAGGGCTCTTAAAACGAAGATGTATGCATTAAAAGTAAATATATTTGAATTGATACAAATTCAATATGCAAAGAAACACATCTACTGTGGGTTTTTTAGACACTGCTAGACACTGCTTAGCTTACATATTAATTATATGAAAGAACATATTTGTATAAATATTATTCATATTAAAAACAACTCCATCGAAATAAATTCAGCAATGCCAAAGATATTAGGCAACTGATAGTCATACATGCAGATTAGTAATGTCTCTTGAGCAAAACTGCTAAGCAAGCTTGGAAGGGGTGCCCCCAAGATTAAAAGGAGTTGTCCCGGATTCGATGATCCGGCATGCAGACCTTTCTCCCAGGCTTTATTCTTTCTCGCTATTGAGTTTAAAAATATATGCCTTCCCACAAGCCACAACATGTAACCCTTACCCCGTGTTCTTTGCCCACAATATGAACTCGTGAATCCATCTTCTGGGCTAAAAATCTTGGATCCCTTATGGAGGTCGAGATGGCATTCTTTTGATCCATATTGAAAAATATTTCTGGGAATTTGAAGAAATCGTATTTGGTGAAGATTTCTTTTAATTTCGCAAAGTGATCAGCAACTATGAAATGGTTTTATTTCTGAGCTTGGGATGGGATCAGTATTTGAGCTTTTCGCCGTGCAACGTCAGTATTCCATTTCAAAAAAATGTCGGACCACTTACGACCACCAGCCTCTTTAAAACGGTTTGGGATGTGGTTTTCTTGACAGAAACGAAAAATTTAAGCTTAATGATTTTAGAATTCAATGGATAACCTAAAGG
>JBCFYV010000012.1:72928835-72963079 GCA_039000515.1 Timema cristinae | reverse complement strand
TTTTAGTCACTAAAGAATGTCTACTACGGGGACAGTTATTTGTTATGGTCAGATAAATAAATCGAGCGTTGAACAATTACGTTAAATGTAGTGGCAAAAAAATAATACATTGCTTAAATAATATTTGTTTAAAATAAATTAATAAAAATGCACAGCATTTGTCAACCAAAAACAGTATGTAACATAAAACATATTTGTAGTTGTCAACAAAAAAATTGATATTTCAAATACATAAAATGCACACAAGTTTGTAAAACAATAAATTAAAAAGGGAATTAGTCATAAATGTTAACACTAAGACAATATACTATTTTAAAAATTTCCATAGCTTATGGTAACAGCCGTTATTTAAAAACATGTCTTCACTAATTTAACACCCTTTAACATTGGCCCTAATCTTTAGTTTACTTTTTTAAATAACCATAAATATTTTTATTTACCTAATGATTTATGAGAATAAAATATTTAAAATTCTCTTAGAAATAAACAAATACAATATATCTATTGACATTATATATTTTCTAATCAAAAGAGGATTGGTGATTTTACGCTCAAAGCTCCTCAATTTTTTGATTCGTGTAAAGTTTTTTTAATGAGAAAAACAATATTAAGATTAAAACAATGCATAAAAGTTAGCACAAATAGCTATTTGGCATTTTAGTAAGGTTTTCCCCCGGCTCCTATAATGAGCACAGCACCCTAGATAAGGTCCTGCTCGACGTTCTTCGACTTTAGTTTTTAGCTCATTGCCTTACTAACTGTTCGAACTATACAAATTTACTCCCGTTAATAGGGTAGGGTGTGATTAAGTAGAATATAGGTGAAATGTACCTGTACTTGCATATAGAAATAAAATAATAACATTTAGAAAAAATATTTCGAGAATGACCAGCTGCGATTGAACCCCGACCTCCCCGTTGCCAGTAGGCTAGACTAAATGAGACTTGCAATTAGTTTATGTGCTCACTAGTGCAGCCATGAATGATTTTAGTTGAGATTTTTATTCCTATTCTCGAACAATATTTGGTTTTGTGTTTGTGGCGCTATCCTTATACTTTAGCATTCAATAATATAATAATACTAGCATTTTGGTCGACTTCACTGGTCTTGGAGTAAAGAAATCGCCTCAAGACCCGGTGTTCGTGTGTTAAAACCTCGCCGGGGTCAAAGGATTTCTTTCGAGTGATAACAATTCATAGCATAACTTCTTTAGGAGGGAAAGTAAAGATATTGGTCCCATGTTGATTGTGGTATGTAAGATAACCCTGTAAGGTTTGTGGAAATACCTTTCCCGGCAAAATTGTTAGGTCCTTTTGTTCTCACTCATAAAAATTCTTGTGTGCTTATATAATTTTTTGGTTCAGAAAGCGCGCGTTAAATACAAAAGATAAATAAAACTAGTAGTTGGACCCGTTCCTTACCCACGCAATAAAAATTCAAATAATCAAACTAATACGTTTAATACCAAACAAATTATTATCATTAATCCGGCCCTGCTACTATCCATCTGTTATACACAATTTAATTATAATAACGGAATAGAGCTAAAGAAAATATATATTAAAGTAAGCGTATCCGCATTTGCATGAAGGAAGTGTGGATAAACACTTATGGAAGAACAGCCCTCGGTCCACGTGGCTGAGATTTGAACCCAGAACTTCCAGCTACGAGCAAACCAAACATGATCCTGAAACTTACCTCGCGCACCCAACGATTCAGATCTATTGAATAATTGTTCGATAAAATATCTCTTTAAAATATTTGTTAGTGTTGTGATTTATGAAATCATTTTCTTACGAACTTAATAGTTTTTGTTCCTAGGTTGCATTAAATAAACTATTAATATTTTTAATGAAAAGTTATAAATGAGAAAATATGTGTTTATTATTACTATTATTAAACTATTAGGAGTAAAAATGTATAAATTGTTAGCTAATCTAAATACCTGTTTCATATTCGATATAGATACAATTTAAATTCTAACACTTACCGAGGAATAGCTATTTCATTTATTGTTTTGGAGTTTTGTACTTTATAGAGTGGTGGTTTTTAGTTCCCCATGGCACGGTTTTAATTATAATATTATTATTTTTATTATTATTGTTATTATTATTATTATTATTATTATTATTATTATTATTATTATTAGCACCCGTTTGGTTATACCTACTTACGCTAAGGTGCAATGGTAGGGTGATTGTGAAATCAAATGGAGGACCTACAGTTTAACGTGGGATCCGAACCACTGTGGAGGCCTGGCACTCCACACATTCACAAGTTGTGATTAATACACGTATTGTCAGAGGTGAAGGATTGAACCCCGGACCCATAGCAGAGAAGTCTCAAACTAGTTTACTTAGTGTAACTTGATAAATTTGTTTGAAACTATCACAAATATATCAACACAAAAAAAAATTACACATGGACTAAATAAATAAATAATATTACTTAAAATGTATTTCATTTTTATAGTAAAAAAACAAACAAAAACATTAAAACTATTCTCACTGAAGAATGTCTATTTGAAACCAGTTTGGGACGTCAGTTGCAACACACCCTCTTGGAACTGTGAGGGGAGCTAGCGGGTCGTTGAGCGGTGGAGGAAATGGCTTCAAGAGACACACACAGCAACCGGTTGGTAGACTCATATTTAAAAACAATGATATTCTCTTTTGAAAAATACAACATTTGATGTGCTGGTTCAGAAAACTGTTCAGGTGAAAAGGTATTCAACTATGCAGGGGGTGAAATAATAATTGTTTACATATTTTCTTAAGTTTATTTTTAATTAATAAATATAGTTTTTAAAATACGACCCTTGTTCAAATTATTAATTAAAATACATATTCTAATTTTTTTTTTTAAATCTAAATTATTCAAGAAATAGCCAAAGAGACAATCTTTTTGAAACAGAGACATAAAATTTTTGAAAAGTTATTTTGGGCGTAATCATGGAAGAAAAATCATAAAAATTATTTTAAAACGTTGAAGTTCAATATTTTATATCTTTTTAATTGTTGGATTTACTGAAACAAATTAACTTTTGTTGTAACAAACAACATTTATTTTAATAGGAGAAAAATTTATAAATCTATTAAATAATAACTACCATCAGATTTAAGGAGGTTAGTAGTACAAGTATTTTAGATATTTGGTGGGAGTTCCCCCTTAAGCTTGGGGTGCCCCTTCCAAGCATGCTAAAGAATTTTGCTCACGGACGCTACTGCTCTGTATGTATGTCTGTCTGTTGTCTAGGATCTTTAGAATTGCTGAACTTATTTCGACGGAGTTTTTTTTAATATGAAGAATAGTTTGTTATACAATAAGATTTTTTCATATAATCAATATGTTATCTGATCAGTGAGCTAAGCAGTGACTAGCAGTGTCTAAAAAAACGACTTTAGGTTTTGTTCATTGCATCGTAAATTTGTATCAATTCAAATAGATTTACTTTTAAAGAATACATCTTCTTTTTTAGAGCCTTTGGCAACAAAGAGTTTGGAAAGAAAAATAAATGAATTATACATCTCCTTGGCAACGAGTGATTTGGAATATAAACAAACATGAATAATTCCTTACGTATAATTACAGTAATAGAAATTCTGATAAAATTTCTAAATCTGTTTGACAAATGAACACTCAATTTAAATGTTAGATAAGGCTACATGACGTCGGCAAAAATAGAACATAGTCCAACAAAAATCAATCTTTACCACGAATATATAGATATTAGTTATTTGTTTACATCATCACGTAAATCTTCATTAATTCATGGTTGTATATCTATAAATAAAATATTTCTCTTTGGTTAAAATAAATATAGCTCATTCTCAACTCTTAAGGTGCGCGTATACCACAGAATAATTGTTATCAACATAAGTTGGCAACAATTAATCGTATGAATGTTGACATTTGTCTTCAACAAGGTGTCCAGACCGAATAAATATTGTCGTCAGGTTACACGGTTTGATTTTTATATGAAGAAACTTTTAGGATTTCTGTGAAAGTTACTAGATTCCCAGAATTTATTCCTACGCCAAAGGCCATGTAAAACTGTCGCTTCTGCACCAGATTGATTAAAGCAAACGCGGCTTATTAAGTTTTATAGTGTTTTAGAAATCTATTTGTTCCAAATATGTTTGATTTATTTGGAGGTGCTTTTTTATGATAGTTGAGGCTTTGGTTGTCCTTCTGCTCTGCGACTTACATTATTATGTTATTACTTATTATATACATATACTTATAAACTTTCGTTTGTTAACTTTCACTGATACACACATAAAATAAATGCACCTGCTACAATACACTCCACAAAACGTGTGTACTGGGATAAAAGATGTGTAGGCACGGAGTCAGTATCTTGACCATATTAATTTACCCTTTCATGCCATACCATCACGCTATGTTTTTAAAGCGGTAGACAGAGGTGGTTATTTCAGTTCTAGACATCTTTCGATCAAGAGATGTTGTTGATTGGCTGCTTGCATTTTTATCTGACATCCGCAGCACTTCCCTTTAACCCCCCCAACCCCCACCCCCCACCACGCAAATCTAAGGCGCTTCAAATAAGAACTACACTAGCTAGAGCAATGGGATGAAAGTCAAACAAATACCGAATTTCAACCACCATTTGATCGACTAGTGCAAGCCTTGCATGCATGTTACGGTCACTGCCAAGTTTGGGATTTTTTTTTTTTCAAACCCACTTATGCTTGAATTGCATTTAGCGTATTACCAGGAAAATATTTTTGCAAACACTAAATAAAGTTATTACATATCTTTAATCAAAGAAAAGCAGTGCGTAAAGTAAAAAAATGCTAACCTAAAAACAAAATGTATTATTTCCAAAGAATATCGCTTTCAATTCTACCATTTTTAAATATACACTACTATTTTTTGTGGACCGCGTTTTACTTGCTATCTGGGCTAGCCGTATATTGACTCTAATGTGGTAGCTATTAGGAACACGCCTAGGTGCAATAGTTGGCTAACACGCTAGATTCGTGTTGAGCTAGACTGCCTAGGACGAGGAGATGGACGTTGTAATCTGGGTAGGTTAAATAGTGTGGTTTTTCATTAATGGTTTTCCACTATTCCTCCACGCAAATGTGGGCTCATTTCCTCTAAATGAAACCTTCCCAATTCCTAATCCATTAGCGTGATTAGTACATAAGCGTATAACCAACAGAGTAGTAAGATGCTAAATAAATAAAACATTAGGGAGGTAGAATTTAAAGGAATTGCACCCCAATCTGCAGTAAGAGAAAGTGGAACACCAATAAAGAAAAAGGTTGGTCAGAAAGAACGTATTTTCGTGTATCGGTAATGTGAGGTCTATTTGTAGCACCGCATCCTATTACCCACTTGGTTTGTACGCCTATCTTTTAAACAAATTAATATTTCAGAGACTGGTAAGGTTTAATTGGGAGGAAGTGCACCCACATTTGCATGAAAAAAGATTGAAAAACAATTTATGGAACCCACCCTTAGTGCACTCGGCTGGGATCGGAACCCGATCTCCCAGTCTTCGGCAGTCTAGTCCAACAACATAGTAGCGCGTTGGACCACACGGCCACTGAAGCGGGTGAATGAGTTCTTAAGTGTCACAATAGTATTAATGAATTAGTAGTCTAGAAAAAAATAAAATGAGTGGTCAAATAGAGCTCCAGTAATGTGTTTGGGATTGCACTTCCGTTTCTCACACGTTATGACGTCACTTCTTGTACAAATCACTGTGCTTATCATGCAAATCAATGCCACTTACTTTCAACCCACACTAATGGCCTACACAGTTTCGTTCTTGCAAATCAACAAAACACCATTGTGACAAAGAAAACCATCCCCTTTTAATTATAATCCCTATTTACAATCATCCATACGTCACTATTCCAACAATATTACTACTTCTAAATGGTATCACCTCTTTGGCGTGTATTGGAAAGGTTCTTTTGTTTTGTTATTGGCGTGGGGTTGAAAAGAAGTGATATTAATGCCGGGATGTAAAAACTTTACAATCATTAGAAAAGAAGAAAAAAAGGACTTGTTACACTACTTATTACCAGTTTAAGATTATGAAAGGATGTACACCAGGATCTTGATTACTACTTGAAGAGTTTGTGAGGACATGCATATCCTTCAGTAAACATAAAGAGATATGTACATAAGATCGAGTTCTCGACTACAGATGGTCTAGGGTGAGAAGTTTCAATTTTCTTATATTATTGCGGGACTGAGGATGGTTTTAATAAAAAAAAGGTAAATAATAGGTGGCTGTGAGCAGAGTGGCTATTTTGTTTGACTCAAAGAAGTCTAATTGTGTTAAGGGTAAATAATAAACTTTTTGTGCCATAATTTTGTACGTGGTTGGACTTAGGTATATATGTTGGTTTTATTTTGCCTTTGAAAATGTAAGGAAAAAGGTTTTTTTTTTATTTTGTTATCGAATGATTTAAATGAATTAAGATTGTGATATAATAATTATAGCTTTGACAACAAAACAAATGTTATATAAATATGTTAACCTAGATATGTGATTTACCGGAGCTCCGCAGGCAGGTTAAGTATAAGTGCCTATCTAAACCCAGAGGTCCCGAGATTAAGTTTCCTCGTGCAACTGAGCTAGATAAAATAAACTATTTTTTTATATACAACCATAGGAGAACTAAATATATTTAATTAAAATATCAACTAATATATATATATTTTTTTTTTATTTTTTTTTTTTTCACAGTGGCGCCTTAACGCGGGGCTTTTCGATAAGGTTAGGATAGAGCAACCTAGTATTTTCAAATGTGGTTTAGGTTATGAGCCAGGAAGGGTATTTTCTTAGAAGTAGGGACAGAGGACAGTCTAAGATAAACATTCGGTATGAGGCTGAGGTTTTACCCACAATAATGGATGGACAATCAATTGATGTAGGGTTGGAGGTTGATGCTGCTACCACGACACCACAGCAGGAGAAGGTAGTTAGGGACCAAGTAGTGGTTGAGGATTTGAGCGACGACTCATCCCAAACTTATTTTGAGGGTCCGTCACCAGACGGGGACAAAATCCCTCCTTTCCCTATGGAAGTTCCCCATAGTACCCCTTCGTTGGACCTTATGGCGGGTATCCGACAGTTGTTAATGGAGATGAGGGAAGGGCAGTTAGTCCTCGAGAGAAAGCTCGTTTCTACTCAGGAGGAAACCCGCAGTGAGATTATGCGTCACATCGGTTCATTAACGGTCAGTATGAGGGAAGAGTTTTCAGCGGCAATAGGCAAGACCAGGGCCGACTTTGAGGTTAGAGTTGAGGCCACTGAAGAGCGGTTCAGGCAGGAGCTGGCCAGTGTTAAGAAAGAGATCCTGGAGTCAAGGGATGAGCTTAGCCTGACCTTGGAGTCAAACCAAAGGTTGACGGCACATAAGCAAGAACAGCAGGTCGCACAACTAGAGGAAGGATTGAATAGACTAAGCCTAGAGGTGCGCACAGGAAACGAGAGTCAGACAAATACACTGGGGATTCTGAACTCTACTGTTGGCTCACTGAAGGACAAGAACCGGGATTTAGCCAGAACCCAGGTGGTGTTGGATCAGAGGTTGACTGATACAGCCGAGGAGGTAAAAATGGTAAAGAACCAGCTTGAGGGATTGTCAGACCAGGTCAGGTTAGGAGGGCTTGGCGACTTAAGTCCATTTTCTTCATCTTTGTGTACCCTTTTAGGAGACCGGGCTCTTGGGGATAGACTCCCTAAATTCAATCGCAGGAGTGGGCAGGATCCCGTTAGCCACCTCAACACTCTGGAGGAACTTTTTGAAGGGCGTCGACTAAATGATAAGGAAAAAATAAGGTTAGGGGGCAGTTCCCTCACTGGTGACGCTTTGCCTTGGTGGTCGGTAGTGCGCGAAAGCATCACAGGCTGGGAGGAGTTTCGAACCCGATTCCTAGCAATGTTTTGGAGTGTGGAGATCCAGGGCCAAATGAGGGCTAAATTACATGCGTCAAGGTACCATGAGAACGGAGGTACTCTGGAGGGTTACCTTGCCGACATGTATAGTAAAAGTAGGAATTTCGAGTCGAACATCAGTGACTCTGAGTTGATATATATGGTCACGCATCAACTACCCATACGGTACCGCGAGATGTTGGTAGGTATTACCTACAACACTTTGGAGGAGTTTAGGGCCGGACTGCAGCGCTTGGACGCTTTAGAACAGGATAGGCGTAGGGACAAAGTAGGACAGTTTAGTTCCCCACTTCATAGGAGGCCGAACGTGGAACAGCGGGTAGGACCTACTCCACAGTTTCAACTGGGAACACGTCCACAGGAAGCGTGGAGGAGAGATAGACCTCCTCGCGACCATTCAGGCCGTAGTTTAGTTTGGGGTGCCCAGTCAGAGCACCACTATCCTGGTAGAGGTCGGGAAAACTCCCATCATAACCTTGAGGTAAGAGACAAAAGGTCAGTCAACGGACCTTTTCCCCAACCTAGGAACCACCCTTATGGGGACAACGACAGGGACTTTAGGTCTAGGAGTAACTCCCATACCCCATTTCAACCGTCCCAGACGAACCCTCAACATAGGGTACCAGCTAACATAGGTCCAGATTATCAAGGGCAAGCATCCCGTGGTTCTAGTCATCATCCTCAACCAGTTGATGTAAATGTAATCGTCAAAGAGGGAAACTGTTGACCTGCGATGTAGGCAGCCCAGACCGGTCGCAGGTTCCACACACTCTGGGAGCATTTTTAGTATGTCAAGAAAAAGTTAACACCCTTGGTGTAGATCTTAGGGAAGAATTACTAAATCAAAAGGAAGAAATGGAGATGTCAGGAAATCCGACGTGCCCAGAGCTTATGTTAGAAGTTGAAGGATTATCTCTGAGATGTCTATTGGATTCAGGAGCACCATAGGACAAGATCAGTTAAATTCGCTGGCTGTTTGTTCTATACTTAAGGATGTAAATGTTGAATTTCTAAACTTCAACAACAGAGTCATCGATGTGTTTGTCAGTCAGAAGAACAGAAGTAGCCAACTTTTGTACAAATAATTAAATAGTATCATCACTTGACTTCAAATTTGAGCATGGGAAGACAATATTGATATCAATATCTTAAAAAGGCGATTATAGATTTGTATTAGTAAAACATTCAATTATTTTAAAAGCAAATTAAATGTTAACATTAAGGGCTGGTCAACCCTTTCGTGAGCCACCTCTCTGGGGAAATGAGGTACATGGCTCTACGAGTTCCCAGCACTGCATAGGTGGCGGTCTGGAAAGACACAACAATGTGGATTACAATTGATTATATCTAAAGCCGGCTACACAATTAAACCACTTAAAACTAAAAAAAAAATAGAAGAAAATAGAAACTCCTGGAAAGATTGGAGAACAATTCCCAGCGTCCAACAAATAGCCTGTGGCATTTTTTTCTCAAGGTTGGAAGGTACACACCGTATTATACAAGTCAGGTATCAATCTAAGGAAAGATAAGAAAGATAAAAAACAAAAGTGTGGAGAAATTTTTTTTTTTGTATTGTGGAAAGGGTCATTTCTCCCACAATTATTACTTAAGAATTATAATGGCTAATTTCGACAATCAGTAAATAGATTATTTGTTATTGTTAAAGTATCTACGTCAAAGAAGTTAAGAAATACCCCATGTGAAGAGAAGGTGCATCCCGAAGACCTACACGATAAGAATGTGCCTACAAAATGAGAGAGAGAAAATCCTGTGAGTATTTAAAATATATGTATAATGGTTATAACCAGCGTCAACATTAAGGCTAGTCCCTTTGTGCCGGTAGCTGTTAGACTGGGCAGACTTGTGATAGTCACATGAATATTAAAACTTGTGAAAGGGCAGGAACCCACACAACTTTTATTGGAAATGAATAGCATCGAGAATTATTAAATGTTTTATGGTGAAACTTTGAAGGTTATTTATTTATTTTTTGTATATGTCAGAAGAAAATATAGTTAGAGGAAGAGACAAGAGAGTGGGATTTTCTGAGAGTAAAGTAACATCACAACCAAGGTCATTCTTTATTCATGTATGGGAAGCAGACAAGTAACATGACGAGGTCTAAGACGTTATAAGCATTTTCAGCTTAAGTATAATGAAGTTATTTTAAGAAAAAGAAGTTAAATCCATGAACTTTATCTGCAATTGTCACCCTATGATAGGGCTTGTGTGTTTACAAGTATGTACTGTATACTTGAGATGTGTAGCCCCAACAGCTGAGAAGAGACGCACCGGAACTTTTGATTTCACCAATTAGTCGCCATAAGCAGGTCCCAGAAAGTGTGGTACCTGGTTTCCGTCATTACGCTCCTTGCAGTCAGGAACGAGGGAAGTTATTTCCATTATCTTATAACAGACAACATTGTGTAAATGTCCTTTTTATTATTTCGCTTAGTACTTATTTTAAAACACCCTATGAAGTTATAAATTATTCATACGTGTAGCACCTTATGATAAGTGCTTGATATTTATGTGAAAAAGGCCCAGTATTTCCATGGTAGGCCTATACTTATGATAGGGCACTTTATAACATTTTGTATGTCTATTTCTAAACAACCTATAATTTCATTGAATAGTTATGTCAAACTAATATATTATTTAATATATTGTGTCTTTATAGTCTATGTTTATCTCAGGGTTTGAAAAAGGTTTTTTTTTCTTCATATAATCAACTAATGTTTGTAATTATTATTTTTAACTTGTTTAATTTTCTCATATGGTGTATGTAAATCACCTGGCGGAGGATTGTTATGATAATCTCACTTTAAGAAGTTGAAATTCATATTATGAGAGTCAGCATTCGCGACCAGTGGTGTAATAAGAAGCATAGGGGGCTGTAGGTACCCAAACAGTTAGGGTGAGTTTAGTGGGTCAATTGAAGATGATTGGGGGCACAGTACATTTCAGGAAACACCAATTTGGCATGAGTTCACGAGTTGTTGTTTTTTTGTTTGGAACAATTGTCTCATAAGTTGCAAGAGGAGAGTCTAATATTGTAACACGACTATGTTTCTATCTAACCTTTGCCATCCACTTAGCTATTTAATATTTAAGAATTTTGGTTTAGTTAAAGAGTGTGTAAACTAATAATTTTAATATGTCCAGTCTATTGCTAAAGTGTGGTTTTGTTTCAATGTAATGAGGGTAGTTTTGTTTTGTGTTAGTAATTCAATTGTATGTAGGTCTAGAGAATGCTAACAGCTTATACTATACAAGGCAAGAATTAGCCATGTAACATATTTGTGTAAATGTTTGTAAAAAAAAAGTTATGTAAAACCCAAGGTAGTAGACAAATGTTTCACCTGGAGGACAACTAGAGTGCCATTTGAATTTGCTCAAATAGCTGGTGTAGTGCGGTTGAAACCCAGGAGCAGGTGTTTTAATTTGTCGCTTTGGTTGCGAGGACACCGACATAAGTCAAGTGCGCGTTTTCAAAACCTATAAACCAATATGTAAAGGGTTAAATGAATGTACATTTCCGAGCAACCTTACCTGCAAGGATCTCAACGGTGCCAAGTTTAGAAGAAAGGAAAAATCGTTAGACAATGGACCTTAACTCCTACCACTTTAAGTGCACCAATGGCTGGTAATGTTCCAGTAGCAGTTTTCAATACTAAAACTAACTTCTGAAACATTAGGGGGCAAATCTGTGACAAAGAAAACCATCCCCTTTTAATTATAATCCCTATTTACAATCATCCATACGTCACTATTCCAACAATATTACTACTTCTAAATGGTATCACCTCTTTGGCGTGTATTGGAAAGGTTCTTTTGTTTTGTTATTGGCGTGGGGTTGAAAAGAAGTGATATTAATGCCGGGATGTAAAAACTTTACAATCATTAGAAAAGAAGAAAAAAAGGACTTGTTACACTACTTATTACCAGTTTAAGATTATGAAAGGATGTACACCAGGATCTTGATTACTACTTGAAGAGTTTGTGAGGACATGCATATCCTTCAGTAAACATAAAGAGATATGTACATAAGATCGAGTTCTCGACTACAGATGGTCTAGGGTGAGAAGTTTCAATTTTCTTATATTATTGCGGGACTGAGGATGGTTTTAATAAAAAAAAGGTAAATAATAGGTGGCTGTGAGCAGAGTGGCTATTTTGTTTGACTCAAAGAAGTCTAATTGTGTTAAGGGTAAATAATAAACTTTTTGTGCCATAATTTTGTACGTGGTTGGACTTAGGTATATATGTTGGTTTTATTTTGCCTTTGAAAATGTAAGGAAAAAGGTTTTTTTTTATTTTGTTATCGAATGATTTAAATTGAATTAAGATTGTGATATAATAATTATAGCTTTGACAACAAAACAAATGTTATATAAATATGTTAACCTAGATATGTGATTTACCGGAGCTCCGCAGGCAGGTTAAGTATAAGTGCCTATCTAAACCCAGAGGTCCCGAGATTAAGTTTCCTCGTGCAACTGAGCTAGATAAAATAAACTATTTTTTTATATACAACCATAGGAGAACTAAATATATTTAATTAAAATATCAACTAATATATATATATATTTTTTTTTATTTTTTATTTTTTTCACACCATCAGTTAGGATTACCAGATTCAAAAATGAAAAGGAGGACAATATATTCTGGAATCAAATGAAATGGAGAACATTCTTAAATAAAACAAAATTTAAGATTCAAACTTTGAACTAAAGAAGAAAATATTAATGTCAACAGAGAAATATTCTTATAGTATGGTGCTGATACATCTATACAGACATAGGTATCTAGTAACACTTTTAAAATGGTCACGACTTGCTACTGCCGAGATTCAATCCCCGACTCCTTCCTCCCTAGCAACAAAGTTTCTTTCAAGTTTTAAATAGTGACACCCATAATGAGCACCAGTAATAAATATATGAAGAGGAGTCCTTTAATTATTTTATTGTGTTGCGTGGAGGGAGTTTAAAAACCAACCTCAGTGGTCCACACCTGACCGAGATACGAACATTAATCCCCTCATAATCAGCAGTTTAGTCAACTGCGAGAATAGCACCTTACACCATGGGGCCACTGAAGTGGCTGCAACAATATTGATATATTTAATTATACATTAAAAATGATAAATGGTAATATACATTGGATGAATGGTATAACGTGGAGCTCTTGAAAAATATGTGAATAAATTATGAAAATTAGATAAGCATCAGAACACCACCAGCTAGGAAAAACACACAATAAAGACAGTATTAAAATGTTATATTGAAAAGGTTGATCTTTCATGGATAGTCATAGCTTTGCGTGACAAGTAACATTCAAATATGGCGCTAACTGTTACGAATCAAGCCATGTGCATGAGTGGAAAGTGATAAAATCAACCTCTCTCTATCTCTTTATATATACACATATATCCCATCTACATTAGGAGTGTAGATGACAGCTAGCAGGAGGATATTTATTGCAAACTTTAGCTGAAAGTCACTAATGTCAACCAATCCGGAAGTAAATTGTATTTGTATAGTATTACTGTGTGAACATTAATAGCGTATCCTTTCTTTAGGTGTAGTGGTCAGTGCACCTCATTACAAACCTAAGGTTTCCAACCCCGATTCCCGGCTGGTGCCTTGTGTTTTTTTTTTCGAAGATAATTACACCGATGATCACCAGGTATTAGTAAATTTGGCTTAAGTCAGGTTTAAGACTCAAACTGGCCCACACCTTGATATTCACCATCACGTGTACGATGAAGTGTGGACAATCTCCAAAGGTCTACCCTGGGCAACGATCTCTGTCACCAGAGCAGTGAATAGTCCACACTCAGAGGACTGAAATACATGTGCCAGGTAACAATGCCACACACTTTTAAAAATAAAGTTTTATTAAACGTTCTACAATAATACCTCCAGTCAATGTTTGCAATGAACATTTTTCTGCTAGCTGTTACTTACCTACACTTCAACCGTAGAACAGCTTTAAAAGATTCGTATAACCTGAAATACTATACAAGCTCATTTTTCTGTGTTGAAAAATATGTATTTTTAAAGAGGGGACTGAATTGTATCCACTCGGAATGGTATCCATTCCTATAGTTTTGTAAAAAAAACTTCTTTTGTGAAAAATCGGAATTGTATCCTCTGGAATTATATCCACATAAACTGGAATTGTATCCACTCGAAATGGTATCCATTCCGATAGTTTTGTAAAAAACGGCTTTTGTGATAAATCGGAATTGTATCCACAAATGGCCGACTTGAGGTTTAACAGCAGGAACGTTTAACGTAAAAACTTTGTCACACTTCTGGTAGAGGGCAGCAGGATGGAATCTTCTTAACTTACAAATTGTATACTAGAGTGCCACCTTGTCTAAAAATATTTTCTTAAACATGAAGTATTCATTCTCTTTAAAGATTGCACTGCATACTAGAAAATTAATTTGAAATCTTATTTAACTGGCAAAATTCTTTTTTTCAGGTCAATACATTTTAAAGTATGTATAGACTTCTATAATTTTAAAGAGATAAATCAATTATTTTATTTGGCAACAAACTTTAACCACTATGTTAAAAAATTATTATTGAAAATCTAGCTTTAATTTATTCAAATCTAGTGAGAAACGAGACACTGTTTATGAATTCTGGCAAGAATTTTATTAATGTGAACTGGCAGCACTGCTTTGCTCATGTCCTATTCTCAGTGAGCTCTAGTGATGGGAAGAATCGAGTAAAAGTAGTCGACTACACCTTTTGTGTATCGTAATCGGCTGTACTCGGTTCTTCCAGAAATACTCAAGTAAAAATAGTGGGCCCATGTTCTTCTTCTAGTTGCTCCCCTTTTTTTTATTCTAAGATATAATACACAATTTTTGTTTTCTCACGTAAATATATGTATTTGTATGGTAATTGTGTACTTTCAGTGCTGGCCTGTTACAGGTCTTACGACTGTTGGCCAGCACTATAATAAATGAAATTGAAATTATTATTAGAGTTTACCAACATTTTTAATATTTATTTTTATTGAAGTTTACCAACGTATCGACACAAGAAACATCATTAAGATTCCTTTACTAATTTTAATATGCACAACAATATCCATAATTTCTAAACTTTGTTTTAACAACCTGTATATACGTGTGTGCATGTGAGTGTAATTTATTTTAAAATAAAGAGGTCTTAAATTAAAATCATTCGATGACAATTTTCAGGGGACAGAAATAATAGCTTTGACACACATGACCCGTTTCCCTAAATTAAATTCCTGGATGCACCCCGGAATGTTAATATCTTCAAAATTGATCCTGCTCTAAGTACTAAAAGGTCTTGTTTGTCTATAAAACACGAATAAAGAAAGCTATTTAGATAAAGCATTTTTTTTTAAAATTATTTAGCAACACGTCTTACTACCCTTTTGGGTTATACGCTTAAGTATTAATAACGCTAATGGGTGAGGGATTGGGAAGGTTTAATTTAGAGGAAGTGAACCCACATTTACGTGAAGGGAGAATTGAAAACCATCTTTGAAAAACCACCCCAGTTCACCCAACCTAGATTCGAACTTTGATCTCCCCGTCCCCGGCAATCTAGCCCAACACGAAATAGTACGTTAGCTAACTACGCCACCAAGGCGGGTGTAAGCATTTTCATTTCTTCTTACAAAACAAAAATTATACAGATAGGTTTTATCTAATCAAAGCAACACTATTTATGCAAATTATTTATAAGCTAAACAGAATCAAGCTTACTCTATAAAAAGCACTTTTAACATAGGGCCTAGGCCACAGACAAAGAATTCCTTCTCTGTGGCCTAGGCCTATATCATTCAATACATCACAGGGAATATTTTCAATAACTCAGGTTTGCAGGTAATAGTAGTAATAAAGTGAACACAATTAGTGTCAAGTGAAGGGTTTTACCTGATCAGGATATAAATAGGGTGAGGGAAGGGGGAGTAGCTGGGCTTACAAAAAAAGATGGAAAGATAGATAATGCCAAAACGGGGTTGAGGAGGATAGAGGAGAGGTGTTTCGTATAACAGCATTCTTGAAACCACCCCGCAATTATGGATTTAAAATTACCCGTTCCCAATCTCATTCAAAATATTAGAGCTCTCTATCTTGAACTGAATCAAAAAGTCAACCTCTTACAACTCTTAATAATAATAGTAAATATAAGTTTGTGGTTTTGTTTATGTTAATTCTGGCGGCCGGGGTTCAATCCTCGGTCACGGCACAGATTTATCTGATTTCCAAACCCTTCCTTCACCTCTGACAAGACATCTTGTAAATGTGGGGAATGCCAGGCCTCCACCATGGTTCGGATTCCACGTTAAACTGTAGGTCCTTCATTTCATCTCACAATCACCCTACCATTACACATTAGCGTAAGTGCGTATAACCCGAACGGGTAGTAAGACGTGGTGCTAATAATAATTTATGTTAATTTGATATTAATAAGAGAGTGAATAATCAATTATAAACCTTTTTAAAAACATTTACTTTTAAATATTAACAACTGTTTGTACCAGCTAAGCTAATATGGTCACACACACACACCACACACACACACACACACACACACACACACACACACACAAAGAAGGACCATGACTACTATCGGTGTTCGAAACTCACCGGATGTTTCGAGATCATTTTGCCTAAATTATTTTCCACTTTATCTACACGCAAATGTAGATACACTTTCTCTAAATTATACCTCTAATACAATTCCTAAAGTGTGAACACGAAGTTAGTTCATAAGGATATTGAGACGTGAAGAATTGAAAAAGCAGTAGCCATTTCAATCAAGATCTCTATAAATGTCTTAAAAAAAACTTTTGATTTAATTTGTGGAAATAATTTTTTCTTCCTCGCACCGGTTGGGCAGAAAAAGTATTGCTATGTTAAAATAAAATTTGAAGTTTTTATAAACGTTTCATGACCCCATGAAACCGAAAAAGTTATTTTTGCGATGCCGCCTGTCAGTGTATTTGTGTATATGCTTAGAGCGTAAGCCATTTCATCGATAAGGCTGAAACTTGATATCTAAGGTTTTGATAGGGCTCCCCAAAGAGGTTTTTGGAGTTAGATATCCAACCCTAAAATTAAAGGTAGTTTATTTAAGGGGGAACTCCCACCAAATATCTAAAATACTTGTACTACTAACCTCCTTAAATCTGATGGTAGTTATTATTTAATAGATTTGTAAATTTTTCTCCTATTAAAATAAAGGTTGTTTGTTACAAAAAAGTCATTTAGTTTCTGTAAATCCAACCATTAAAAAGACATAAAATATTTAACTTCAAGGTTTTAAAATAATTTTTATGATTTTTCTTCCATGATTACGCCCAAAATACCTTTACAAAAATTGTATGTCTCTGTTTTCAAAAAGAGTGTCTCTTTGGCTATTTCCTGAATAATTTAGATTTAAAAAAAATTAGAATATGTATTTTAATTAATAATTTGAACAAGGGTCGTATTTTTAAAAACTATATTTATTAATTAAAAATAAACTTAAGAAAATATGTAAACAATTATTATTTCACCCCCTGCATAGTTGAATACTTTTTCACCTGAACAGTTTTCTGAACCAGCACAACATGTGTTGTATTTTTTAAAAGAGAATATCATTGTTTTTAAATTTGAGTCCACCGGCCGGTTGCTGTTTGTGTCTCGTGAAGCCATTTCCTCCACCGCTCAACGACCCACTAGCTCCCCTCACAGTTCCAAGAGGGTGTGTTGCAACTGACGTCCCAAACTGGTTTTCAAATAGACATTCTTCAGTGAGAATAGTTTTAATATCTTTGTTTGTTTTTTTACTATAAAAATGCAATACATTTTAAGTAATATTATTTTATTTATTTAGTCCATGTGTGATTTTTTTTGAGTTGATATATTTGTGATAGTTTCAAACAAATTTATCAAGTTTCACTAAGTAAACTAGTTGAGATTTCTCTGCTATGGGTCCGGGGTTCAATCCTTCACCTTTGACAAGACGTGTATTAATCACAACTTGTGAATGTGTGGAGTGCCAGGTCTCCACAGTGGTTTGGATCCCACGTTAACCGTAGGTCCTCCATTTGATTTCACAATCACCCAACCATTACACATTAGCGTAAGTAGGTATAACCGAACGGGTGCTAAAAATAATAAAATAATTAAAACAGTGCCCATGGGGAACAAAAAACCACCACCCTATAAAGTACAAAACTCCAATCAAATAAATGAAATAGCTATTCCTCGGTAAGTGTTAGAATTTAAATTGTATCTAGATCGAATATGAAACAGGTATTTAGATTAGCTAACAATGTACACATCTTTACTCCTAATAGTTTAATAATAGTAATAATAAACACATATTTTCTCATTTATAACTTTTCATTAAAAATAATAATAGTTTATTTAATGCAACGTAAGAACTAAAACTATTAAGTTCGTAAGAAAATGTTTTTATAAATCACAACACTAATAAATATTTTAAAGAGAAATTTTACCGAACAATTATTCAATATATCTGAATCGTTTGGGTGCGCAAGTAAGTTTCAGGATCATGTTTGGTTTGCTCGTAGCTGGAAGTTCTGGGTTCAAATCTCAGCCACGTGGACCGAGGGCTGTTCTTCCATAACTGTTTATCCACACTTCCTTCACGCAAATGCGGATACGCTTACTTTAATATATATTTTCCTTAGCTCTATTCTGTTATTATAATTAAAATGTGTATAACAGATTGATAGTAGCAGGGCCGGATTAATGATAATAATTTGTTTGGTATTAAACGTATTAATTTGATTATTTGAATTTTTATTGCGTGGGTAAGGAACGGGTCCAACTACTAGTTTTATTTATTTGTTGTATTTAACGTGCGCTTTCTGAACCAAATGACTATATAAGCACACGAGAATTTTTATGAGTGAGAACAAAAGGGCCTAACAATTTTGCCGGGAAAGCTATTTCCACAAACCATACAGGGTTATCTTACATACCACAATCAACATGGGACCAATAGCTTTACTTTCCCTCCTAAAGAAGTTATGCTATGAATTGTTATCACTCGAAAGAAATCCTTTGACCCCGGCGAGGTTTTAACCCACGAACACCGGGTCTTGAGGCGAGCCCCTTACTCCAAGACCAGTGAAGTCGACCAAACTGCTAACATTATTATATTATTGAATGCTAAAGTATAAGGATAGCGCCACAAACACAAAACCAAATATTGTTCGAGAATAGGAATAAAAATCTCAACTAAAATCATTCATGGCTGCACTAGTGAGCACATAAACTAAATGCAAGTCTCATTTAGTCTAGCCTACTGGCAACGGGGAGGTCGGGGTTCAATTCGAAGCTGGTCATTCTCGAAATATTTTTTCTAAATATTATTATTTTATTTCTATATGCAAGTACAGGTAAATTTCACCTATATTCTACCTTAATCACCCCTACCCTATTAACGGGAGTAAATTTGTATAGTTCGAACAGTTAGTAAGGCAATGAGCTAAAAACTAAAGTCGAAGAACGTCGAGCAGGACCTTATCTAGGGTGCTGTGCTCATTATAGGAGCCGGGGAAAACCTTACTAAAATGCCAAATAGCTATTTGTGCTAACTTTTATGCATTGTTTTAATCTGAATATTGTTTTTCTCATTAAAAAAACTTTACACGAATCAAAAAATTGAGGAGCTTTGAGCGTAAAATCACCAATTCTCTTTTGATTAGAAAATATATAATGTAAATAGATATATTGTATTTGTTTATTTCTAAGAGAATTTTAAATATTTTATTCTTATAAACTCATTAGGTAAATAAAAATAGTTATGGTTATTTAAAAAAGTAAACTAAAGATTAGGGCTAATGTTAAAGGTGTTAAATTAGTGAAGAACATGTTTTTAAATAACGGCTGTTACCATAAGCTATGGAAATTTTTAAAATAGTATGTTGTCTTAGTGTTAACATTTATGACTAATTCCCTTTTTAATTTATTGTTTTACAAACTTGTGTGCATTTTATGTATTTGAAATATCAATTTTGTGTTGACAACTACAAATATGTTTTATGTTACATACTGTTTTTGGTTTGACAAATACTGTACATTTTTATTAATTTATTTTAAACAAATATTATTTAAGCAAATTATTTTTTTCGTCACTACAGGAACGTCACTGTTCAACGCTCGATTTATTTATCTGGCCATTACATAATAACTGTCCAGATAGATTGACATTCTTTTGTGACAAAATATTATATTGTGATTACTGGGGAGGGGGCTAGAGAAGAGACTTTTTTCAAATAATGGTTTAGGGTAGAATCATCTCACATGTATAATTTACTAGCAGACTGATCCATTCTTTGTACTATATCAAACTATTTAAATTAGGACGTTCAACATCCGGCTGCTAGCATTTATATAATTCCTCCTTGCACAATACCAAGCTAACTATGGCAATCATAATTTAAATTTTACGCTCAGCGTTCACTCTTAAATTTTAACACTTCTTATTTTCTGGAGTAGTCCTTCTACCTTTTCCCCAAATTCCAATTTTCTACCAAAGTTGAAACGTCTTTCTTATTTTGACTCCCTCCTCCAAGTCCTGGAGCCCAATTTTTAAATTCCTCCTTTTGTAAATTTTCTTTTTAAATGAGGTGGTCCTTCTAAAGATCTTCAAAATTTCAATATTTCATCCTATTTCGAAGGGGCTTGGATTTTTCTGAACACAAACCTAAACTCACTTTTGTTTTATATATTACTAGAATGAAGTACAGCTTTGCCCGGAAGAATAGTTTAGGGTAACTAAAAAAATTAAAAAGGGTAAAAATTAACTCAAATTAATTTTTAAGGGTTATGTAATAAGTTAAAAATAAGGTTTAAGTATATAAAAGGGGTACTAAGGGAAAAGTGATGGACAGTCAGATGGACAGACAGACGGCATTGCGGAAATCATGTTTTTGGTTTCAGGGGGGCATGAAACGTTGACATTTATTTAAATTTCGAGTTAGATTTTTTTGACAATTACAATATGAGTAGATACAGATCGTTCCTTGTATTTATTTATTTATTTTTAAACAGTAAATAAGGTAGTTTTAATTCAATATTTATCTGGCTTTGGCCTTGCATACAATATATGGAGTCTAGTATGAATTTGCTTTTTTTCATTAGAAAATTTAGGGGTTATTTCAATGTGTAGAGCAATTATCCTTTTTTAAATTTAAATCGTAAACCTGGTTTTAAAAGGTATCTCATGCACTCGACACATCTTTAATGCTTTTTATTCTAACAATCACATAATTAATGTATTTATGAAACTAGTATTGAGTCTTAGGGGAGACCAAATCCCAGTTTTCCCTTAATTGGATGTGCCACTGACTTATATATACATATATTGGGTAATATATATATATATATATACACACACGAGTACATAATATACAAGGAAGAAAAAACAGAGAAATTCTGCACTAGTCTTTTTTCGGTGGTATAGCTTCAATTTGAGGAAACTCTCAAATTTTCTATGTTAATAGGCTGCAATTTATAAATTATCATAACTACATTATATCTATTAAAATAACTGATTTTTTTTGCTTAGAAACATATTTGACATTATTTTATTTTGTGATAAATTAATGGAAAACTATCACTTTATAAACATTTTCAAGTAAATTAAAATGTATAGTACTACACAATCTTACATACTTTCTCATTTAGTAACCAACCAAGAGTTGGTTTACTTCCATTGTATATTACAATTAGGAAACAAATTTTCATAATTTGTCGCCAGTAGCCCATAAGGGAATGTCTGTGTGGTGCACTGTACCATTTATTTATTTTTTCAAACCTCTAAACACTTTAAGCAAGATTGATCCTGCTAATTTTAAAGTATGGTGTTGTGAGTAAAGACATGCCTACTTTGATGAGTTTTGTTTAAATCTTTATATTAATTGTATAAAGCCGAAAATGACCGAACTCGATTGAGTATATACATTAATTTGGACACCCTTCACTTATAAATTGTGGGCAGGAGGAAGATCACAAACCAAACATGTTTGTGTCCTTGTATATTAAGTGTGCGTGTGTGTTCAAATATCATACACACACACAAGTACGATTCTAGAATTGTTATTTTTAATTGTTTAACTTTTTATAAATTCAAACCATTCTATTCTCAATTAATAGTTCTTAGCTCAGGCTTGAAAAACTCCGGGCTATTTAAAAAATAAGTTGGGCTATATTAGGTTTTATTACGTTTGTTGTGGTGTGATTAAAGATCTTATGTATGTTATCTGACTAAACCAATCATTCTAACATATTAATTAGTGCCTAGACTGTTACTTAAAAAAAATAACGTCCACGCCTAGCAATAATATTATATTTTATAAATCAATTTTATTAAGGAATTAAAACAATATACATTAGTTAACAAAATTCAAAATAAGACTTTCATGCAATCATGTTAGTAAAATTCTGTTCTTACAAAAGAATGTTTTAAAACCTCTGACAAGACATCTTGTGAATGTGGGGAATGCCAGGCCTCCACCATGGTTCGGATTCCACGTTAAACTGTAGGTCCTCCATTTCATCTCACAATCACCCCACCATTACACATTAGCGTAAGTGCGTATAACCCGAACGGGTAGTAAGACGCGGTGCTAATAATAATAATAATAATAATAATAATAATAATAATAATAATAATAATAATAATAATGTTTTAAATTTAAATTGTATGTGTATTTATTAAAATATTCAATAACATTAGTTTGATCTTGTCCTATGTTAGTATGTTTAACTCCATTTCCAATCTATCTACATTTTTATTTAAAGTAATTAATCATATTTTAAATATTAAATGGAAAATAGACTAACTACTATTAAAAAATTAGACAATTGCTTTGTATTCAAAATATAATTTTTTTTAAGTGGGTATTTTAATAAAAACCCATGTGGTTATTTTTTGGGCTGGACCGAATTGTAACAACCTTGTCTTAGCTAGCTCCACTTGCTTTAATTATATGCAATTGTAACAAAGAGCTATTGCATCCATATTATTTACCTTTACATTTTTATCTTTATTGTTAACTTATATTGTTGACGTGACTCCATATGAAATGTATTTAATTTTATTATAAGACCACTTTTTCAATTACATTTTTACATACCGTTGTTTGATACTTGTAAACAATAGGAAACCCCAAAAACAACATTACTCAATCATTTAAGGAAATCTTATATTGTTATATTTCATTTCAGCATTAGTAAATACCTAACTTTTAATACTTAATTTAAGTAATTTTAAAGATTAGACACTTTACAAAGATTTTTGTTTATTAATAAATAAATAAATGTTTAGTTTGTCATTGGTTTTATTTATAGTTCTTTCCCTAACGCTAAATAAATGGACTTTGTAAATACAATGGGAATTAAACACACATGTTAATGTATTAACTTTTCCACAATTGTTTTGTAAAGTATTGTAAAATTTTACTTAATATAATTTATACTTTTATTGTCTTTAGGTTGAGTATACTATAATTTTGATCGTAAGAAGAGTAAATGACTGTCACAAACGTTAGTAAAACTACATTGATTTATTCATAGCTCAAGTAATGTGATTTACATCTTTAACTTTTATATATATTATAAATAGGCCTACCTTTAAAATAATAAATAAAATAATTTGACCACCATTTTTTTATGTATTTATTTGTATTTTCTAAACCTGTTCTTCCTAAAAGAATTAGAGTATTCCTGGCCAATCGCATTGGGGGATGGTTTTCACCTTTATAGTTATCGTATTACTTTTATTTACATCCTTGTCAGTAGAATGTTTGTGCATTTCCGATAAATAATCCTTCTTAATTTTAAATTATTATAAGCAAAATCCTTGCATATAATGTTTTTATAAAAATAAATTACTTTTATCCAAAGTAGTTTTAATTTGGTCTATTATGAATTATTATTAAAACAATTAAAAGATTTACCCGCATTTTGATTTATTGGACCTTTTATTTTAACGATTAAATTTCAATTAGAATTATTTATTGTATTAATTAATGCATAATATCAAGGTTTTAGGCCTACACCTTTATTAGAAATACAAATCTAATATACTATTATTGATAAATAATAATATACTATATTATACATGTGTACACACTGAAATAATGTTGAATGAAAACTACTACAGCTATGTATAATTTTGAGATAGAACCCAAATCCGGCCTTCCAAACATTAGCCGAGAAAAAAGAAGAAACCAACCCTCTACTTTCTTTGTCTCGGAATCTATTTTTGGAAATAATTTATACCTGCCAGTCAGTCAATTCTACAGGTGACGAGATGTCTGGCTGTACACAAGAGTTAACAGAGGGGTAAATGGAAGTGAAGTTCTCTACAAGCACGAAGCGTAGCGGATTTGAAACAAAATAAAAGGTATGGGGGTTCCCTCTTAACAACGTTGCCTACTTGGCGAATTCAAAGTGATTTTATGAAGAGGGTTGCATCTTAACCTAACGCATTCAAGCATAAAATATGTGGCCTTATCTGATAGTTTTACCCCCTCAATGACTACCCTTCCCCTCTTTTGCTACCTGTGTCAGGAGGGTACAAACTTTACTCGCCACTCGGCAAGCCCGACAGGTCAGCTTTTCAGTGATAGAGAGATTCAAATACAACCATTTCCCGTGCTGATAGCTAAGTGAGTAAACTAAGGCACTAGAGTGACTAGACCAATGGCTTACAATCTGTAAGTCGTGACCACATTCAGGGTCGAGGCATTTATTTGGTGTAATCACGTTGCTCGTTGAGATTATAATGTTATGTTTACTTTTTAAATTAATCATTATTATTATAGGAAGGTGCAAAATTCAAATACAGTAAAAACAGTTTGGTTACTAATTATGTTTCTTTTGGTACCAAACTCAAGCAGTTTCTTGTTGACTTAGTTTGCTGTATGAATCTCGTGTTAGGCGAGAAGAGTTGCTTTCAAGCTTTCTAAATACCCACTTGGATCGTTAATTCACTTTTGAAACATCTTAGTCGCTTTCATATAAATAATATAGCATAATCTGATTTATAGGAATTAAATCAAACACGTGGGCTTAACGGCACGCTAGTTTGGTTTAACTTTTTTTAATTTATTATTATTATATATTATTATTATTATTATTATTATTATTATTATTATTATTATTATTATTATTAGCACCGCGTCTTGGTACCCGTTCGGGTTATACGCACTTACGCTAATGTGTAATGGTAGGGTGATTGTGAGATGAAATGAAGGACCTACAGTTTAACGTGAAATCCGAACCACGGTGGAGACCTGGCATTCCCCACATTCACAAGATGTCTTGTCAGAGGTGAAGGAAGGGTTTGGAAATCAGATAAATCTGTGCCGGGACCGAGGATTGAACCCCGGCCGTTGGTTTAACTGATGAGGTTAGGATTCATATTCTGAATGACGGTTCTGGGATTGATTTTCCCCATACAATTTTCCACTCTTCCTCCTCGCAACTTCGGGTAAACTTAAATCTTAATTCAACCTTTTTCATCCCTAACACATTTACGAAATTAGTAAACATGTTTATAATCCAAACGGGTATTAAGATGCGGTGCTAAAATTTGTATAGCTCTGATTAGTAAGACTATTAAAAAGCTAAAATTTAAAAACCAGGATATTAATATTTGTAGGCCATAAAGAGTTTGCGATGGTCTCCAAGACAAAAATTGATGTCAAACCTGGTAAAAGGTTGGAAACCACTGAACTAAGTTCGCATTTCACCCACAGGTTAATGTCCGAATTATACAATTATACATTTTCCTCTTCATACTCATCAAAATGTTAGTGATGGATGTTATCATTTATCAATATATTTTATGGTTAGGAGAATTTAAAATGTGACTTGATCATCGTTGTAGATATTAATTCTCGACAATTAGCTATGGTTAAACTCTATAATGTAGGCTAAGAATGAAAATACTAGGCTCAATAAGATTAACCTAAATCAGATCAAAACAGCCAATGATCATTTGATTTCGACGTCTGTGTCTGAAATTTTCGAGCTATCGTATTTTATATAATGCGTGAGAGAAAAATAAATTTTCTAGTATTTCTTTTTCTTTTAACACTTGAGACGCGCAAATTTTTAATATATGTCAGGCTATATTATATTTCGTGTGATGAATTGTTACTAGAATATCTAAATATAATAAATATGTGCAAAACCTTATAAATTTATGGAGCAAATAATGAATACTGATAGGTCGTTTCGCACTTAGATTGTAGTAGATGCGCTTTCTATCCCATTGGTATCCCCGTTAACGCTATTCTTTTCCTAATCAGCGTAGTTGCAATTACGTAGCTTAAAAATAAACACAATTATTTATACGAAATAAGCACCCAATATTTATTATACAGCATTCACTGATGAATCTAGTGAACGCAATATATACTAAAAAAAACTGATTCTTAAACCACTTTTTTTCAACAAAATTATTAAAATTAACATTGTCTTTCAGCTTCAAAAGTCTATATATTAATATGACGCCACAACTATATTTCCACTAGTGTGGGAAATACAGTCATTTTATGGTGGTTGTAATAATTGTGGTGAACATCGCTTGCAAATACTGTCACCGTTAGTAATGAGGTAGGGCTCGAATCTTTAACGAAACACCTAGCATAAATTCAACACTACCACTGTTGGTAGTGGGTGTGCCAACCAAGCTAGGCGTCCTGAGTTCCATTCCCGATATGGTCATAGATGAATTATTGATAAAATGTCAAATGGGGATTGAATATTGTTCTAAATCGTGCGCTGATAAGAGTATGACTGAAAAGTGAACTGTATGGGAAAAAAGATTTTGTATTAAAATAACACGTTAAACATGCCAACCTATATTGTGTATTATATCTTAAGCTAAAAAAGGGAGCAACTATTTTTACTTGAGTATTTCTGGAAGAATCGAGTACAGCCGATTATGATACACAAAATGAGTAGTCAACTACTTTTACTCGATTCTTCCCATCACTAGAGCTCACTGAGAATAGGACATGAGCAAAGCAGTGCTGCCAGTTCACATTAATAAAATTCTTGCCAGAATTCATAAACAGTGTCTCGTTTCTCACTAGATTTGAATAAATTAAAGCTAGATTTTCAATAATAATTTTTTAACATAGTGGTTTAAGTTTGCTGCCAAATAAAATAATTGATTTATCTCTTTAAAATTATAGAAGTCTATACATACTTTAAAATGTATTGACCTGAAAAAAAGAATCTTGCCAGCAGTGGCGGCTCGTCAATTTAGAAGCTGGAGGGCGCAACCTGTTTAATTCATAAATTATTTCTAAATAATATATTTAAAAGAAGACACAAATGTCGGAATATGTTTTGCTAAATATTCATTTAGTTAAACTCAAAAATTAATATCACAAACAACATGGAAATATAAAAAAAGACTTCCCCCAAAGGACGTGGATGTGTTGTAGAAAAACTGCAGCTGTGTAATGTGCATACATATATAGGTATGTATGTTTTCACTTTGTTCCATACAAAATTCAGGACATGGCCTACCTAATGAATTCAATTCTCTTCTTTGATCAAGAGTTAATCTTGCAATATTCGTTCTCTTAAGCGCCTGATTTGAACTATTCCTATTAAGCCTAGTTACAAATATATTAAAACATATAACTCAAATAAACATTATCATAAAATAACCCTATATAATATTATTATAAACACACACGCCACACACATCCTCAAGATGCAGGAGCACGCAGGATGACTGACAACAATTATTGCTGGTTCACGCTATACACATTTCACAAGCTTTCATTTCAACCTTAGGGCGCGTAAGGGAGTGCGCCTTCAAAAGAAGAATAAGCCATGCTAGCTAGCTAGAGCAGGATGGGGACAACGGGTTAAGGGAGGGAAGGTTTGGTCTTACTATGTCAGGCGCTGACCGTCGCGAGCCTGAACATGCCATTTAAAGATAAGAGGTGAAGGGGTGGGAAGGTTTGGTTTCGCAATATCAGATGGTTTCCTCTTCTCCCTTCCCAAATGTATCTATATTTTGTATGGATTTTATAATATTCATCCCTAGGTCAATGGTTTTTAATGTGGATATCCTCGGTGGGAGGTAGGACGCGGTGGAACAATAACAACTAACTACAAACAGTTATGAAACACGTTAGTACAATAGTAAAGTACCTGTTTTTTTTAAGAATAAGATAACTTTTCTACTAATATTCATTCCTTTAACAACAATGTAAGGTTTAGAGCTCTGTCAATCAACTACTAGAATTATTAATAAGAGACAGTTAACAATCTACACAACAGGTGGCGTGACTAAAGTATATTGTACGCCTGAAAAACGCCTTCTGACCTTAACAATATAATGCATATGACGCACCATTTTTCTTGTCCACACATATTTGACAGTGCTATTATTCTTATCAAAATTATTTTATACAATACTATTATTCTTATCAAAGCAATCAACCTAGTTTAGACAGCCAATTATATTTTTATTGATCCAATGAGTGTCTATGCATCATTCCTTCAATCTCTTTTTATTTAAATCAAACCTTTGATATATAATAATATATAATACTTACCCGCTTAAAAGTTTAAATGTAATGTTTGTTTTAACATTAATTTATCGAAATTATATCCCAGTAAGCTTTGTTAAAATGAAAATATTATTAAATTAATTAAAAAGTATTGGACTAATAGTAAACCTATTTACTAATCAAATTATATATTATTGTATTAACTAGTCATACTATAACTTTATAATGATTATATTGTGATAGTATTACTATAAAATTATAATTATTATAGAGTATTATTAGTGTTTTTAGCGCGGTGTCTTACTTTTTGATCAGGTTGTACACATATGTACTAATTACGTTAACTGGTTAGATGCGGAAGGTTGAATTCAGAGGAAATGTACACACATTTATGTTAAGATATAATGGAAAACAAAAGCCACCTCAGTACAACCCACTGGAATCCCAACCTCATTTCCCAGTCACCGGCACCCGAGGCTAATCAGAGAAGGACGCGTTAGACAATTCTCTCACCCGGTTTTAATGATGTTACTTATTATATAAATAATAATTTCTATACGGAATTTTCTATTTATTTACTATAATACCACACTAATTGATTTTTTATTTATTTAATACATTTAACTAATTTACTTTAGAGTTAATTTCGTCCTATAATTTAGAATTTCTTATAAAAAATAAATATTTAATGGATATAAACTATCTATCAATACAAAAATATTCTAAATTATTTATATGTATAATCTGGGAACATAAATTATTCATTTTTTTTAAAAAAATTTCATTTATATCATTTTTTTGTTATTATTATTGTTAATATTTTGTTAATGCTTAATACTAATTAAATGGAGTTAGTTTTTAATGAACAGTTATAAGGCTAGCCAGATTTATCTAAATTTGCCTAAAATGCTATTTGTTCTATTTTTGAAAAGAAATATTAAAATTATAATTTGAATAAATGTTTATAAGGTTTCTCAAAACAGTATTAACATAATTCAACTTTGATTTTTCTTAATAGGAATGTTTTTTAAGCACCGTGTATTACTTCTTGTTCAGGTAATACGAATATGTTCTAACTACACTAAAGTTAGGGATGAGGTAGGTTGAATTTAGAGGAAGGGCACCTGCATTTACGTGGATGGTGAGTGGAAAACCATAATTAATAAAACCACTCTCAGTGCACCCAACCGAGATTCATAACCTGATCTCTTCATCTTTGAAGTCTAGGTTGAGAGTGAAGCCTTAGACCATGTGGCCACAGAAGCAGGTCCAATGAATAAAGGTTATTAAATTTAGTAGCCTACATATTTGACAATTTTACGGCTATGAGCTATTGTTTAGACTTTATATGTTAGAGTTACAAAGATCTAAGCTTTGCCACGTACCTATTTTATCCCTCTTATTAATATTTACCGTATTGAAATATTTACACTTAACTTTGGTATCCCGCATCCACCCTTACCTTGAATTATTCCACTATGGTACAGCTTATAAGAAAGGGCCATAGTGTGATCCATTAAGGTTATTTTGCTATAATTAAAAAAAAACTGAGTGTAATTTTTTTAAAAAAACCTAGGACATCTTTTATTTATATTGTATCGTCTTTTACTTGAATTAAAACTTTCTAGAACTATAAAAGAATAGTTGAACGTGTGACAGTTAGAAAAAATTTGGAATGGCTATGTATTATTATTATTATTAGAAATATGGAGTGATGCGAGTTTCATAAAAGAAAGTTGAGCATATTGTGTTGAAGTTTGGAAATCTCTTCTAAACTATACTAGTTATATAGATGACGTTCAAAATAATTGTGAATTAAAATCATTAATATGAATACAATGGGAAATAAAAATAATCCTCCAAGAATCATAACCCAGACCCAAAACATTTAATCCAGCGGATCTTTTCTCTACTATTGCAACTAGGTGGGTGCTCGTGTTATGGCCATGTTCTTGATAGAGCCAACCCCCTATTGTGATTTAGCTAACCAAAAAATACGCTAGATGTCATCAGCATCCACAGAGGGGACCTCCTAGTGTGTCGAGTGATCGTTTCCCATCCAGCCAGGTTGAGCAATATGTCGTCAGTTGCCTGTTTTGTGTTTCTCGTGAAACCTCTTCTTGTATTTCTCTGGAAGTTCTCCTTTGTTTTATTCATGTTTTTCAAAGTCTTTTTTCATGAAAACCATCGTACTCTATTCAGTTATGAATGCTCTTTCGATTGCTGTTCCGTTGAGGTTGTATCTTTTACAAGTTGTTCAACATTAAACTATTTTCTTGAAAGATGTCCTGTTCCTGATATGGCGACACGGATAGTTGTATCAAGTTCACCATAACCATATAAATTTCAGTTCACATTTAATTTTTCTCCTGACAAATTACCCAATAAAAGCTTTGGTTTTTAGGTATAAAATAATATCTGACAACGTTAAGAAGAGGGGATTATGGACTGATAAAAACATGTGCAAGGCAGTGAGTGGTGTGAAGATTGGGAAGTTCTCACCTCAAGGGGCAATTAACAAGTGTCGTGTACCTTGACGTGATTTATGCCGTTATCTGGAAAAAGATTGCTCATTAAAGAAGTCAATATTAGGTGGAGAACCCACATTGACCCCTGAACAACAAAAACAACCATGCCAAAGTATTTTTCGTTTGTCTCCTTTAGGTTATCCATTGAATTCTAAAATCATTAAGCTCAAATTTTTTCGTTTCTGTCAAGAAAACCACATCCCAAACCGTTTTAAAGAGGCTGGTGGTCGTAAGTGGTCCGACATTTTTTTGAAATGGAATACTGACGTTGCACGGCGAAAAGCTCAAATACTGATCCCATCCCAAACTCAGAAATAAAACCATTTCATAGTTTCTGATCACTTTGCGAAATTAAAAGAAATCTTCACTAAATACGATTTCTTCAAATTCCCTGAAATATTTTTCAATATGGATCAATAGAATGCCAGCTTGACCTCCATAAGGGATCCAAGATTTTTAGCCCAGAAGATGGATTCACGAGTTCATATTGTGGGCAAATAACACGGGGTAAGGGTTAAATGTTGTGGCTTGTGGGAAGGCATATATTTTTAAACTCAATAGCGAGAAAGAATAAAGCCTGGGAGAAAGGTCTGCATGCCGGATCATCGAATCCGGGACAACTCCTTTTAAGCTTGGGGGCACCCCTTCCAAGCTTGCTTAGCAGTTTTGCTCAAGAGACATTACTAATCTGCATGTATGACTATCAGTTGCCTAATATCTTTGGAATTACTGAATTTATTTCGATGGAGTTGTTTTTAATATGAATAATATTTATACAAATATATTCTTTCTTATAATTAATATGTAAGCTAAGCAGTGTCTAGCAGTGTCTAAAAAACCCACAGTAGATGTGTTTCTTTGCATATTGAATTTGTATCAATTCAAATATATTTACTTTTAATGCATACATCTTCGTTTTAAGAGCCCTAGGAAAAAATGTTTTTTAAAAGAACAAGAAATCAATCATACATCTCCTTGGCAACGAGTGTTTTGGAATATAAAAAAACATGAATAATTCTATACGTATAATTAGAAAAACCTATTTAAGTAATAGAAATTCTGAGAAAACTACTGAAAGTATTTTGACAAATGAACACTCACTTAAATGTTAGATAAGGCTCGATGATGTCGGCAAAAATAATATATAGTCCAACTAAAACTCAATCTTTACCGCAAATATCTAACTTTTCATTATTTATTTACATCATCATGCAAATCTTGATTAATTCATGGTAATGTATATCTATAAATAAAATATTTATCTTTGGTTAAAAAAAAATTGCTAATTCTCAACACTTATACCACAGCAACATTATTGGCAACATAAGATGGCAACAATTAAACGTATGAATGTTGACATTAGTATTTAACATGGTGTCCGGACCAAATAAATATGTTCATCAAGATACACCGTTTATTTTTATAGGAGCAAACTTTTAGGATTTCTGTGAAAGTTAATAGATTCCCAGCATTTATCCCTACGCTAAAGTCCATGTAAATCTGTCGCTTCTGCACCAGATTGAGTGTTTTTTTTATGATAGTTGTGGCTTTGTATGTCCTTCTGTTCTGTGACTTACATTATTTTGTTATTACTTATTAAAGACATATAATTATAAATTTCCGTCTTTTAGCTTTCAATGATACACACATCAAAACAAAAGCATCTGCTACAGTAAACTCACAAAACTTTAAATACCAGTACACACGACACAACTTTTTGTACAAAGAATCGTGCAAAAAATTGTACAAAATCTTGGTCATATAGATTGCATACAAATTTTAACCAGTGACTGTTCACACAGGATTTGTGATTACATAAAATATTTGAAAAAAAAAATGTGTGTTTTCATTTTTTATGAAAAATAATTATTGAATGCTTTGGAAAATATTGTTACTTAATGTAAATCATTTCTTAATCATTCCTAAATATTATGACAATATTTTTTTTAAATATTTTAATATATTTTTAAAATAATTGAAAACCTTTATGTTTGGGGTTTAACCTACTTCGATCAAATTATTTGTTTGTTTTCAAGCATTCAGATGTTTTTTTTACTATCACTTTTTTAAACAACTGTCTAACAGACGAGGTTTTCATGTTTACAATTCAAAAGTTGTACTAAAAAAATGACAGATGCAGGAGGCGTTCTATTTCCTGTAATTGTATACAATATGTTATTCAAAGCATATTTTGTACAAGTTTGGTGTGCACTCGATGCCGTCTTCAGGTTACAACTTCTTGTGCAACTTTATGTACAAGAAGTTGTTTCGTGTATACCGGGCTAAAAGATGTGTAGGCACTGGGTCAGTATCTTGACAATATTAATTTCAGGGGTAGTAATTTCAGTTCTAGTCGACATCTTTCGGGCAAGAGAAGTCGTATCTCAGCTGCTTGCATTTTTATCTGACATCCGTAGCTCTTTCTCTTACCCCCCTCAAAAATCTGTGGCGCCTCAAATAAGAACTCCACTAGCTAGAGCAATGAGATGAAATTCGAACAATTACCGACTTTCAACCACCATTAGATCGACTAGTGCACGTCTTGCATGCATGTTACGGTCAGTGCTATGTTTAGGATTTTTTTTTTTCAAACCCACTAAGGCTTGAATTACATTTAGAGTATTACCAGGAAAATATTGTTTGCAAACATGAAATAAAATAAATACATATCTTTAATCAAAGGCAAGCAGTGCTTAAAGTAAAAAAAAATATAACCTACATACAAAGTGTATTATTTCCAAAGAAAATCGCTTTCAATTTTAGCAATTTTAAATACACACTCGTAATTTTGTGCACCACGTTTTACTTGCTATCTGGGCTAGCAGTATATTGACTCTAATGTGGTAACTATTAGGAACCCGCCTAGGCGGAATAGTTGTCTAACACGCTAGATTCGCGTTGAGGTAGACTGCCGAGGACGAGGAGATGGAGGTTGGAATCTCGATCGAGGGAACTGGTGAGATTTTTCCTTAATGGTTTCCTATTCCCCCTCCACGAAAATGAAGGCGCATTTCCTCTAAATTCAACCTTCCCAATTCCTAATCCATTAGTGTAATTAGAACAAAAGCTAATAACCAAAATGTTATGAAGATGCAAAAAAAAAAAAAATTAGGAATTTAGAATTTAGAATTTAAAGGAAATGTACCCCAATCTGCAGTAAGAGAAAGTGGAACACCAATAAAAAAAAAGTTGTTATGAAA